>JACCPG010002917.1:0-18702 GCA_016069955.1 Drepana arcuata | reverse complement strand
GGTAGGCACGCCGGCCACCCGTCTGTGTGCTGGTGTACCCGTACTGCAGCCGAGTTCTTCTGCTAAGTCTGTCTTCTCTCAGGTGGCCAGTCTGGTAGGCGCTAGCTTGGCTCCCACGTGCACTGACATCGACCTCATATTTTTGAAAACCAACTACTACTCGTCGACTCATAATTAATTTTAATTGCGCATTCAAGAGCTTAGTTCTTGTGTTGATCCGATGATTCACGAGCATTGACGCCGCAGAGTGAATCATCGCACTAATACGCCCCTATTTACTTCACATTTTGGGACGTGTGACATACAAACGATACTTACATTTTGATATAAATTATTGACATCACTTAATGATTGAAAATTATCCTCTGTAAAACAGAGGATAATTTAATTAAGTAATTAAAAATAAATAAGTCTGTAACTGGGCTCTGCATTCGTTTGTAGATTATACTCTCGGCCTTGACTATAGAAAATAAGCATTCCATTCGATGTGGCTTCACAGTTCCAGAACACCCTCCTGAACAATTTGTTTTTACAACAAGAGTGGCAAACAACATACGGCCCATCTGCTGGGAAACGGTTACCGTAGCCTATTTACGCTCACGATACCGAAGTATCACTTGCGCGTTGCTCTGTGTTCGGAGAGTTACAGTGTGTTGGCAGCATAATGGGACAAATCCCTCTGCTGCCAACACAATATAACAATCCTCCCCGCTCCCCAAGGAGCTTATAACTGGAAACCTTATTCACTGGAGAACTGCTGCCACCTGTGGGCTAGAGACCCCCCCTGGATACCAGCTAGAGCCTTCTGACGGATGATGTGATGATGTGATGTGTGTGTGTGTGTGTGTGTGTGTGTGTGTGTTAACGTAAAGGAAACGAAATCAAAACTGATCAGATTTTGACTCTATTTGCTACAACTTTCATTATATTAAAAATGCTGGGAAACAAGCGGCCCGTTTGATAGTAAGCGGTCACTCGTGTGCTTGTTGCTGCAAACAGACCAATGGCCGACTCGCCTCTCTCGTGCAGGCGCCGCATCACGTGAGCGCCATCGAGATCGTCCGCTTCCTAGGTCGTGGCAGCAACCATGGCGCGGGTTTCATTTCCCTATCGGATACTACTGGGTTTCTTCTTTGTTATTAGGTACATGTACTTTAGCCTACTGAGCTGAATACTAAATAGGAAAGCGTACATAGATTTAAACATTGTGTCGCGCGTTCGATTCTTGGCAACCATAATTTGGGTGATATTTTTTATTTATCACGCCTTCCCATAAGGGTCCCCGAAGGGGTAAACAGAGGAGTATAGGTAGTACCCATACACCCACTTTCCACCAGAGGTATATTTTAGGTGCCAACGTGACAGATGGTGAGTCCATCACCTTTACTCAAGCACGACTATATATACGCCTTTGAATTGCTTCTCATACATACTAAGGTTTCCTCTTTATTGTGACTTCTAGTAATTGTTACATTCATGTAGGTACATTAGTGTGTTGTCTGGTTGCAATATTTATGCAAGGAAGTAAGTAATGGTCTAAATCGTTACGACAATATTTGGAATTGGATCGGTTCTCTCTGTGTGAGTAAGTATACAAATATGGGTAGCTACAGTTCCTACTTGTTGTTTGTGGGTAAAGTAGGTGTTGTTATCATGCTGTCGTCGCTGCTCGCTGGAAGGAGGACAGGAACCTTTGCCCACAGCACGTGATGTGGCGGTAACGTCCGCAGATTATTAATACATATCTGGGTAATTCTGCGACGCATTTGTTGCCAACTATCTGTGCGGGCCGGCGACCCCCACCCCTAACCTCCACCCGTCACGTGATGACGCCGGACACCGGCTTCGAAGAATTTGAGCGGGATATGAACTCATTAGGTACATTGAATAATATGCGGTTAATACGAAAGTAATCACTGGTTTTTGTTTGTTGTTGTTACTGTAAAGTATTTTAGTGCTCAGAGCGAACTGAGCACTAAAACTGTTTGATTTAGTAGTCAGCACGAGGTCGCGGGTTCAATTCACGCTTGGAGCGGCTATTTATTATAACCATCAATCGATTTTTCGTCTGCAGTATTCAAGCATTGTTTAACTTAGGACTGGGTCAGTTTGCGTGTATTGTCATAAGACTATTGTAACTATTTATATTTTAGCCCAGGAGTAAAAGACTTTAAAAAAGATCTGGCACATATTTGGGCACTGAGCGAATAATATTCCCGGTGTAGGTACGGCGCCAGTATCAAATGTCCACCACGCTATACTACGAGGGTCGTTTGTCTTTGTACTACTATTTGTAATACAACGACCCATTCTCGGGCCTACGCTGTTCCCCCATACTTAAGTACCTACTGAGGCTGTAACATAATAATATTGTAATACCAAATGATTTGAAAAGAGGAATACCTACATATATATCGCCAGCGATGTAGTTGTGTTCGTAGATGTAGATGTTCGTTGTCGTATTAATTCTATGATGGAGTTGTTCGAGGAGGGTGGCAAAATAATACCGCGATTAGTGCTAGCGTCTATATGCAGCGCACGATTAGCTTATCATCACGCGGCCCGCATGCCTAATACTTCTCGAATACAAGGTTTTTGTAATTAGATAATTATGTTTACCTAATGCACATTCATATCATCACGCCAAGTCCCTAACGGGGTAAGCAGAGAGTATAGAGCGCCAGTTCTCTCTAGACTTACATACCGCTTTCGCGTCGTCCACATTCATCAGTCTCTTCATACATGCTCGTCGGTTTCTGGAATATATTTCAGGCGAAAAGCTAGTGTTGTTTATTTGTAATATCTCTGCCCTCCGCTTATTTGAGGCTGATACATTAGCCTGTATTTAGGTATTAGCTATAATACATTAAACCTGTCATTTTGGAGCTTATCGCGTTCAAACGGACAAATGGACGCGGCTTAGGACTTGGTATTCTTATGTAGTGATATCGAAATTTGTCTTGCAAGCGCCATTAGGTATATAGAGGCCGGCTGGGCCGCTGTCCGCGTGTAATGTTTTAAGGAACTTACACGATTTTTGTATATACATATATAAAGTATATACAGACCTGATAACAAAGTCTGTTTCTTTGTTCAGACTAATCACCAAAACGGCTGGCAAATGAAAGATGGCATCTAGCTACACTTCTTGTACAAGGCATAGCGCTATACGTTAAAGAAATGCCTATGATTTGCATAAAATGAGTTATTATTTTTTGCAAACCTGGCCCTTGCGTGAGTACAATAAGCATCTTGTATAATCCAGGCAAAGGTCAAGTAAGAACCACATAGTGTTGACTGCCCAAGGATAACCCCTCTAGTAACTATTCGATGTGAGTAGGTAGGGAGGTATGCCGAACGTTTCGCTGTGCCTTATGCTCTATATATAAAAAATAGCTCATTTTAATCGTCTAGTTGGAATATGCACGTGGGAGTGACAGACTCATCATCTCGTCTGTCATGTCAGCACTTTAATATAATAATCGGCGATATGCCTGTTTTTTTTGGCACTCTTATGGTAAGACGGAAGGTGGGAGAGGAAGTACTGGTCCCACCACCAAACGCCATCATGTTTACGACGATAGACTGAGGTCCAATAATACCATCAAATTTATTATATAAATTGTGTATATTTCTCTTAACAACACACCAGCGCAAACAATATCACACATTTTGACACTTATGCGATGTACATTTACTAAACATTATAATTAATTTGATATATTTATTCCTTACCCCTACCTACCTTTCTCCCGCCCCCTCCCCCCCCCCCCGCCCCCACACGCGTTACAACTTAGGACTATGTCTTTCTTATTTGTCATGAGTTTGAACCAGAGCATTAAATGAGAGGCGCGTGGTAGACGAGGGCTTTGTCTTATTAATATTCATACAATTACAATATCACATGCAAGAGAGCATCATTAGCTAGTCCCCGCTAAACATAGCTAGACGAGCGGGAAGGAGGCGTCGGAGGCGATGCCGCACTGGTTGTTCTTGTTGCGCGCCATCTTGATGTAGCCCAGCTCGCCCCACGAGTGGCCCCACGAGTTCTTCACCAGCCAGTAGTCGCCGCCGGCCTCGTCCGAGCCGTAGCCCACCACCAGCACCTGCCCACACGCGTTACCATCATACCACGTACACGACGAGTCTCCATCGGCCTGGGCCGTTGTGCTATGTTGTGTAACAGAGACCGATGTGGCCGGATACTACAATCGGTCTATGGAGGGTGATAGCTTTTGCACTCCATTAAATTCACATATATACACACACACGCGCGCGCAGACACACACACGCACACACACACATACTCATACACACGCACTCACGCACACTCACTCATACTCATACACACGCACACGCACACATTTATATATATCTCTTTCTGTTATGATTATACATTTGATATGGAAGAGTGGGGTATTCTATCACAGGTATCTAAATACTTACAAGAAGGCCTCAACAATGGTTTTGTTACAACTTGCCACAACAGTCATAAATTCTTTTAATTCTAAAAAAAAAAAAAAATAAGCTTTAGTATGTTTGGTATCAATAGCAGTAATGGGAGCGTACCCCGTGGTCGAGGTTGGTGGAGGAGCAGGCCTCCTCGGTGTAGACCCCGTGCGAGTAGAACTGGAAGCTGTCCTGCGAGGCGTCGATGGCCACGGACACGGGCCCCATGCTGGCCACCGCCGCCTGCAGCTTCAGCTCGTCGCCCTGCGGGATGTCGTTGAAGCCCACGTCGTCCGCGCCCACGTTCTTGGGGTTGTACCTGCGGGGGACCAGGGGTGCTCACTGGGGGTTGTACCTGCGGGGACCAGGGGTGCTCACTGGGGGTTGTACCTGCGGGGGACCAGGGGTGCTCACTGGGGGCCTTCACCACTTGCCGAAGGGCGGCTAGCATGCAGCCAGTGCCAGCCAGGGGGTAGGTACACCCCCCATGGTGCCTGCATGCCTAAGAGCGCTTAGCTCGCAAACTGACAGATGTCGAAGCTGCTTCCATCGTTAGTTAGATACTGTGTTATATCCTAAATAGGCTCAAGGAGGGGAACGTCAAGGGTACTCGAAACCGACGGGCATGTATGAAGAGGCTGATGAATGTGGGCGAAGCGAAAGAGAACTGGCGCTCTATACTCTCTGCCTACCCCGGTAGGGACTCTGCGTAATGATATGTATGTAGGCTGTGACCAGTAGAGTCGCCGGCGAGGTATCAGCGAGCAGAGCGCAGAGCTCACCTGCACTTGAAGTCGGCGGCCTCGTAGGGGTAGGTGGCCTCGGTGTCGATGCCGCCGTTGTCCTTGATGTACTTGAAGGCGTTGTCCATGAGCCCGCCGTTGCAGCCGTTGTTGCCGTACGCGGAGGAGCAGTCCACCAGGTTCTGCTCCGACAGCGACACCAGCACGCCAGTCTTGCGGAAGTGCTGGCCTTCCAGGGAGCCCGTCTGCTCATGCGAAAGGATAACAATTAACATTGCATCAAAGCCCAACGATGAGCTTCTGGATCACGTTACACAGACCCTACACTTTGTGATACACTTCGTATAATATGAGTGGCTAAGAATGTCTGTCCAAAACACAGAACTGTCTTGTTATCCTTCGCCTTAACTATATTTCCAAATGATCAGTGCTAATGTGTAAGACGGTCATGAGCCTCGCTCACCGGCGGGTATGGTGTATCCTGCCGCCGCAGGGCGTGAGATTGCAGCAGAGGACGTACCTACTCCAGCAACAAACACGTTGTTATCCAAATACCTACGGCAAGTGACATTCGTGCCAAAACGGTCCATGGACTACAATTATTGCATCATAGGTCGGCCACTACGGACTATATATATTTGAATGTTAAAGCTTGGGATAATATCTCAGTGGTGATCATGAAGGCGAAGAGAATACTGTCCGGCCCCATGCTAAGCGATCACCTTTATACTGAGTAGTTATTCTATGTAAGGCTGTGCATACTGGACCAGTGGAAAGATGACCCGTGACCCAAGGGAGCCGGTAGCTGTGTGCAAGGGCATGTCTGCATCTCCCAATAGGTACATAGAATACATATCATTATTCAAAATAAAATAATAGATAAAACAGTGACTCGCGATGTTTCCATCGATATTTTTTAATACATGATAGATGCCTGGAGGAAACCCTGAAAGCGCCAATTGCTTAAATCCACATCCAACACACAGTTATTGTGTAAGAAGAACGTCGTAAGGTTTCAGTTACACAATAACTCAACAACGTAATGAATAATACCGTCTGTACATTGAAGTAGGATTATTATGAATACTAAGTGAGTCAACCGTAACAATACAATCAATTAAACAGGTAGATGTGAGCTTGTTTACCCCACATCGGTGCGCCGCCCGGCCGGCCGCTGCGACGGTAGGACTACCTTTACACCTGGGTACACTATTGTTATAAATGTAGATCAGGTTAAGTCAAGCATACGTGGGGCCTAAATCATTCGTAGTTGTTATTGTAATACAGTAGGTATTCCACTCATTGTTTACCAAATGATTTAAACTTTAGGTTGTTTGTGGAGTTACTATACACGTCAGCGGATGATAGGCACCACTGTACCTACGTAATTACATTATTTGGACAGATATAAAGTTCGACAAAAACTTGTTTGCCATATACCTGTCCATTGAGGCAACTCCTCGTTCCCGTCGTACGACAAGATTGAAGTGTTAACTCCAAGAGCTAGGATCCCTCGTTAGCGTGTAGAGTGCGTGTCGTGGTACTGACCGTGCTGAAGGCCCAGCAGGAGCCGCACTTGCCCTGGTCCTTGACCTCAGTGACGGCGCCCTCCTTGCGCCAGTCCACCTGCTCGGGCAGCGTCACGTGCGCCGGCGGGATGTACGTCGCGCCGCGGGACTCGCGCCCCTTGCTCAGCAGCCCCTTGCCGTGCCTGACACACACACACACACACACATATTAGGCCAGCTGCATCACGCTTTTGGCTTTACCCCTTTAGACTTTTAAATATCATATCGGCCATTGTTCGCATCGAGCGTATCCCGGATCACTGCCAGACATCAGCAGCTAGCCAGCGATAAGCTATCGGGTCACATTTCAATTGTTTACAAACACCAATGTAGCGATGAACTTATGCCAAGGTGGCATAAGTTCATCGCTACATAACCATTTGTCCAATATGTAGGTTTGTCATGTGATGGATGATGACAAACAGATGTAGCTCTCTGTTTACATGTTTAGTTATCGCAGCGTGTTCACATGAGTACTATCTAAGTAGTACGATGGACGAACCCGTGTCACCTTTCCATACAACTAGTGGCTATTGTCTACACACCAACGCACATATATATATATAAGCTTATCAGCAGCTACATTAGGTATATATGCCTTATCCGGCGAGTATAAATGAAGAGACTTGATGAACGTGGATGAAGCAAAAGTTTAAGTGTAGAGCGAATTGACGCTCTCTCTCTCTCTGCCTATTTCTGTTCATTAATTGGCTGGTACTCACTTGCCAGTCTTGTTGTACCCGTTCATGACGTGTACGAACTCGTGGTGCAACATGTCGCCGAACTTGTTCTGCTTGAGAGCGAAGGACACCAGTCCCTGCTGGAAGCGCTGGTTGTGCTTGGCGATCTTGCGCTTGTTCTCCGCGTAGATCTTCATGCGGAACTTGTCCTCTATCTCGCTCTCGTACTGCTTGCCGTGCTCCAGCTGCGACAAGGACAGAATAGTTACAGTCTCGTCCGCGCAGTTCTGATTGGTAGGAAATTGGAAGTAGGTTGGATGTTGTAAAACAAGTTATGAATGCGCGAATTGCACATATAGGAAAAAACAATGTTTTCCTTATAGTAATATTTATGGTAGCACTAGGTGTAACTTGCCTCAGTCAGCGGAGCCAGCTGATAATGTTTCAAACTAATGCCCTAACCACATCATGTACAGACTTTATTGCCAACGTCTAAACAAACCCACACTGATGACTGCACTCATCTTTCGGCACATCAGAACATCGCGCTTTAATATATGGGCATTTTGTTCATATTACTTCCATCAAGATTGTTTACAAAGATCTCTTTTATTTTAGAAACGATATGTATAACACGCCTTGTATCAGAGCAATGGAGGTCAGGAGGACTCGGTCATAACAAGAACTACTTGTTTATGTAAATACCGTAATATCGCGTCGCCACATGAATATATAATTAGTATACGACATTTAATGGTACCTATAATACTGTACATGAGTGGACTACACACAGACCGCATTTGTATGTTGTAGTCGCCGCTACGATTGAGATATCCGCGTTAATGGTAGCGAAGTGAAGGTGAGCCTGACAGCCTGCACTGTAGCACCCTATATGCTAGGAAGTGATATCTTTGTTTACACACACTGACTCATCTAGATCCTTTATCCATTCAATAGTACCTAACCATATACAATAATGCAAATATATATGAATAAATCCGAGAAGCAATTCAAAGCCGTGCTTGAGTAACAGCGATGGACTCGCCATCTGTCACGTTGGCACCTAAAATATATCTCTGACGGAAAGTGGGTGTGTGGGTACTACCTATACACCTCTGCGTACCCCTTCGGGGACGCCTGTGGGAAGGCGTCAGGATAGGATATATGACTAGTATCGACCTGTTTACCTCCTTATTGTTCACCATGTTATCAGTTTTACCACTGATGACGCTTTTTACTTCACACAATAAAAGCTTAACACAAGCGATTCATAGATTAAGGTTAATTTTCCTATTGCATTTTCATATTGGAAGCCTCGACACATCTCTACGTATACTATACCTTGAAAGCTTGCCACTCTTCCTTGATGAGGTCAAAGAAAAACTCTGCATTGGCGGCCGCCAGCACACACAGCAACACTGCGAGGGTCTTCATGTTGGTACTGCAGAGTGCAGGCAAATAAGAGGCATTAAATTGGAAACGGTGGAGGAGGATAAATGGTTCGTACCAAAGGACGAATCGTAATTCGTTCAAAGTGCTTGAATTATTTGACCATACAAAGGCCAGATTAAGTATACCAAGGGCTTTAGTATTATATTTATTACTATGGGCAGTTTTTAGATCAAATTATTAAGCTATGTAATAGAAGGTAGGCAGTCGCAAAAACGCTAAAGTCAGTTGTACGATAGTGAACGTTACCCTCTACCAAATGGGATGACCTGTAAGTTGTTTTTTTACTAATATCCAGTAGGTACCTACCAACACACCTATTGAATGTAAGCTATTATGTTACTACACAAATTTACCCCGCGATTTAACCTAGGTAGTTAGGTATACATACGTAGAAAGCTCAAAAAAACTCGCTTGTCATGGGAAAAACATGAGCTTACACGAGCGGGTGGGCAGGCACTGGGTAGGAATCAAATATTGGGGACATTAAAGTTACATATTTTCAGAACTTTCTGTATGTGGCCCACTTCTTATCATAGTTCAATTTACTAATATGCCTACATAGTTATTTAATTAACTCTGTTATTGTATACACATTGGCTACGTAGGTATCAAATCTATAACGAAAAGTAACTTGAGACAATCATGCAACCCGATCCTTTTGAGAATATCGCTGTAGTATTGTAAACAATCGCGAACAAAGAGAATAACAACTACGCATATCATACTATGATCGCATGATTCTGCACCAAGGTAACAAACAAAACACCCCACCCCACACTTTCGACAAATGAATGCACAAATGTATAAACGCTGCTCCAATACTCACCTCTTTATCAAATCTAATTCAAGTCACAACTTATATACCTATTCTATTACAAGACAAAAGTAAGTTACTTGTTTACTAAATTAATACCGGTTTGTAAAGAGGAAGAGGAGGCGTGCAACCTCCACGACGTTACAATTATTTATGCGGTTAAAAGCGAGCTCAGCAGAACACGACACTGCATTGCATCTAGCTAGAATTACTTTCGTTCGTTCGTTTCGTTCCACGAAGTAGTTCTTTATACCTACTTACTTGGAAGGTATGTATTAATAGTTCATGACGCGCGCCGGAAGTAAACAAAAACGAATTAGTCGAATAGAAAAATCGAGTGGGTAGCTGATTCGCAAGTGCTGGTTCACTTTTGTTTGAAAAGAAACTCAATTAACATTAAAAATATAATCGATCGATTCAACAAATATAGGTACCATATTTGCAAAATAAATTATATTGATATGTACGAGGGTTTCAGCCTAGCCAATTTCAAATAAAATTGTATTAGAATTAAAATAGCAACAATACTTATTTATTTTATTATTTTACATGTTATAACATCTTCGACCTTCTAACGACTCGGCGTGATGATATGTATGTATAAAGTAGGCAGATTTTAGGGGTACCAAGCATGTAGCGACGGACTGATGAGTTAAAAATGTCTGAAAACGTCTCGTCACTCGTCAGTCGTCAGTCTTAAAGACTTAACTGAACACTTGAGTAATGAGTCAGTCTGTCTGACCAAAGACTACCATTGAACATGTGTCTGACGTATGTTAGAGTGTGTTAATAATGACATCTGACTTCTATCAAATTACAATCAATGTCAAGTCAATGTGGGTTTAAGTTATGAGCATGTGAACAATAAACTTGGAAGTAAATTAAATTTGCTACGAGCTAATATAAACATGAAAACCGAGAAGAACCAAGAAAGTCGAAAGAAAGTAAAGTTGTATAAGCCCAGAAAGAAAAAGAACGCCGAAGAAGATGCTGCCATTCAATATTTGAAGGCGCAGTATGATAAGGTGTAGTATAAATGTTTATATTCATTTCTGTGCTCTGCACTTGAACTAACCTGGTTTGGCTTACAATCCGATTCTGAACAATACAACAATTTGACAGAATTCCTAAGGACAGGGAAGAGGCGACTGAGACGGATGGCTTAATGAAGTGTTGGATGTATCAATGTAACCAATGTATTCTTCTGAGGCATGGAAAATGTTATCTACTCAAGTAGTAAGAGCAATGTAACTTTACTTAAATTGTGTATTTGCTATATCTATAATTTCCAGATTGTTCCTGAGGATATTAAGACCTTTAAAGACTTCCCTTTATCACAGAAGACACTCAAAGGCCTAAAAGACAACAATTATATTACTCCAACTGAAATTCAAAAGCAATCTATTGGATTTGCACTGCAAGGAAAGGACATTTTGGGAGCGGCTCAAACTGGCTCTGGGAAAACACTGGCTTTCTTGGTGCCTATACTAGAGAACTTGTTCTGTAATAAATGGTCTCGACTAGATGGGGTTGGTGCCTTGGTGATATCACCAACCAGGGAGCTGGCATATCAAATCTATGAAACATTGAGGAAAGTGGGATATCTACATGATTTCTCAGCTGGACTCATCATTGGCGGGCAGAATCTTAAATTTGAGCGTAAGAGAATGGATCAAATTAACATACTGATTTGTACCCCTGGAAGGCTCTTGCAGCACATGGATGAAAATCCACTTTTTGACTGCAGTCATCTTCAAATGTTAGTTTTAGACGAGGCTGACAGATGCTTGGACATGGGCTTTGAAGCAACTATGAATGCAATCATTGAGAACCTATCACCTGAAAGGCAAACACTTTTATTTTCAGCTACACAGACAAAATCTGTGAAAGATCTGGCTCGACTGAGTCTGTCCTTCCCTACCTATGTGGCTCCACATGACCTTGCCACCACTGTCACACCAGAGTCATTACAACAAAGCTACATAGTCTGTGAAATTGATGAGAAACTAGGTATCCTCTGGTCCTTTATAAGGAATCACTTAAAACAAAAAGTTATTGTTTTCATGGCCACATGTAAGCAGGTCAAGTACACTTATGACTTGTTCTGCAAATTGAGGCCAGGTGTAAGTTTGCTTGCCCTTTATGGCTCCTTACATCAGGAGAAAAGAGAGAAAATCTATAATGAGTTTTGTAGGAAATCAAATGTAGTCCTATTTGCCACAGACCTAGCTTCAAGAGGATTAGATTTTCCTCGAGTGAATTGGGTCATACAAATGGACTGCCCAGAAGATGTTGAGACTTATATACATCGTGCGGGCAGGACCGCTCGAGGCGTGTTGGGAAAAGGAGAAGGCCTTTTGATGTTACTGCCACATGAGGAGAAAATTGTAGAAGATCTTCGTAACAGCAAAATACCTATTAATAAAATACAAGTTGACCCATCTAAAGTTATGGCTCCTCAAAGGAAAATAGAAGGCTTACTCTCTGACAACACTGAACTCAAGCAGACTGCACAGAGAGCTTTTACAAGCTATATAAAGTCTGTATTTATGATGAGGAATAAGGAGATATTCAATGTTCACCTGTTGGACACTGATGCATATGCTCGATCACTGGGGTTGATTGTACCACCATACATTAAATTTTTAAGAAAGAATCTGAACACTGCTCAGATACATGAACAAGGGGAAAATAATGATGATGAAGTCATTAAGAAATTGAAAGCAAGAGCTGGTCATGAAGCAGACAACAGTGGTGATGATGAGGTAGTCTTGGAAACAACATTGAAAAAAAATGAACAAAAACAAAAAATTAAGAAGGACCTAGTTCAGTTTGACTTTCACAACAATGAGGATGAGAGTGATGGAGATGAGTTCTTACAAGTCAAAAAAGTTGGTTTGCACATAGATGACGCTCCAGTGGGGGATGAAGAATATACTTCAAAGAAAAAATTAAAACCTGTGACCAAAGCAGCTATTGCCAAGAAACTATTAAAGAAAAAGATCAAAGTGAACACTACAGTGAAATTTACAGAGGAGGGAGATGCCATAGAGGATGAGAAAAAAGATGTGAAATCAGAACTAGCCAAACAGTTTATTAATGAGGATGTTGGAGGCATTGACATTGAAAAAGCCAAGGAAGTGCTGATTGAGGAGGATAAGTTTGACAAAATCCGATTCAGGGAGAAAGTGAAGGCTAAGCACAAGGAACAGAAGAGAAAACTAAAAAATAAGAACATTGATGAAGAAGGAGAGAAAGATGACTTTGGTTCACAATCAGAGTCGGATGGACCAGACCTGTCCTGGTTGCCAGATCCAGATAAAGTGTATGGTGGGAGGCCAAGCAGTGACGAGGATAGCATTTCTGGCAATAATGTTGATGGAGCCCTTTCTCCACCTATCTCGAATGGAGGTTGTTCGGAGGATGATGTTGATGAAAAATATCACAGGTAGTCAAATAGAACATAAAAAATTACATCTCACTCAAATTGCAAATATACAAAATAGGTAAAGCCTGTACTACAATATGTATTGGTGACTGATAAACATGCTTTATAGTAAAAAAATAATATATCCTCACGCCTTCCCTCAAGGTGAAGGTGAAGTCCGAGGTGTATAAGTAGTACCCACACACCCACTTTCCGCCAGAGATATATTTTAGGTGCCAACGTGACCGATGGCGAGTCCATCGCCGTTACTCAAGCACGACTATACATACGCCTTTGAATTTATTCTCATACGTTTGCAGGTTTCCTCTTGATGTTTTCCTTCACTGTAAAGGTCGTGGTGTGACTAATCACTGTATTTAAGTTCAGAAAAACTCATTGGTACAGTTGGGATTCTAACTTGCGATCTTTGTGTCCCTCGCAAATACTTGAACCACTCGGTCACCACGGATTTTTAGAACATACTTTACTCATAAATGTATATAATACCAAGTACATACATGTAATATAACACCACGACATGCCAATCAAATTTGCTTATCACACAAGTGTAATGTGAAGGTGGCCTGCAGGATTCGAACCCCCAGGACAGGCACAATAGGTAGCCAGGTAGTGGACCAGCTACCTATTGTGCCTGAACTCCAGTGCAAAATACTTGTTACACAACTTGAGACAATTTTTTGTATTATTTCACAAATAATCTTTTTTGCCAGGCCTACAAAACGGAAATTGGTAGAGAGTAAGGGAATACCCCAAGAGAGTGTGGCTCCGCGTAAGGTGAAGAAGGTCCAGGATATCTCAGCTTCCCTCTCTGTTCATGAAGCTGAGGCGCTTGCTATGCAACTTCTTTCGAAAAAAAGTTTATAAAATGTGTATAAAACCATTTGTTTAATAAAATATTAATAAAACATTATATATATTTTATTTACACGAATTCCTACTATCCCTACTATAATATTATAAATGCGAAAGTAATTCTGTCTGTTACCTAAACTACTAAACCGATTTAAATGAAATTTGGTACAGAGATATCCTAGAGCTTGAGGAAGGACATAGGCTACTTTTTAATGCGAATAAGGGTTGTAAGGGGTTGCAATAGGGGATGAAAGTTTGTATGAAAATTTTTGAAGCTAGAAGCTTGAAACTTATTTTGTAGTATTATCATACATATAAATTAATATTACAGTAAGTTTGTAAAAAAAATACACTTTATTTAGAAAAAAAATAGTGCTGCTTAATATCACTTTTCCGCGCGGACGAAGTCGCGGGCACAGCTTGTTTAAATATAAAATAAGAATAAGAGCCGTGGTGGTCGAGTGGTTCGAGTGGTTATCTACAGCACTAAGAGTGTATGTGCGAATCCTAACCGTACTAATGAGTTTTTTAGACTTAAGTACATTGATTACTCATATCACGAGTTTTACTGAATACTTTTGAGAAGACGTAGGTATGTATAGTAGTGTGTATCGGTAATGGACCTGCCATCTGTCACGTAAATATATCTCTGGCTGGCGAAAAACAGATGTTGGGTACTACCTAGCTACCTACCCACTTCAACTTACCCCTCCTGGGACCCTTTTTAATAAATAACGATAAAACCTTTTAATTGTAATTTTAATGATAACAATAGTGATTGACGGAGGAGGACCTCGTACTCAAAACCATATTCGAATAACGTATTGTATTGTATACATATAATATTAATATTTATATACACTAAAAATCCGATTACAGTAGATCGACCATACTTTGGGTGTGTGTAGGTGAAACTTATATTGCTCAAAACTTGTTAAAAGGCCCGATTAGTGGCAGTAAAAAGCTCTAAGTATTAGTCGTCTACTTATGACGTAAACTATCTAATTACCAAGTTACCAGATTATTTAAGTCAATGACAATATACTGAATTCAATGCTACTAACTTGACATATATCAAACACATGGCAGCACTGAATAAATAGTGTCAAAAATAAAACTGATGGTTTTACTGGTACAGAAAGAAAGAAACGCAAAAAATTATAAAATAACAGATTTTCTATGGATTTAGAATATATTCACTTATAGTACTTTATAAATTTAATTATGTTTTGGGGTGCAAACTATATCGTTGTTAGGGAGTTAAATTTTCTTTTAAAGGAAGAGGTGCGTATTTTGTTGAAAAATTAATGGTTATGAGGAGGGGACTATAAAAATTTCGCAGTTTTTGAGTTGTTGGACCTCATGGAGACTTAGAGCGCCTGAGGTGCGCCAGTTGTGCACCAAGCAGTGCGTAAACATGCAGTGTGCCGGCATCGAAGTCTAGGTACTGTCGTTTGTAACGTTCGTTTAAACTTTGGTAATTGTTTCAGAATGTAACACTGACGCAAGTGTTGGAGGCAGATGATATTTTGCAGGAATGCAAGGGAGACAACAAAGCGCTTATACAGTTGTAAGTGACCCTTTATCTTTAGTAACTATAGGCTTTCCTATAATATACACACAACTCACTGTTTCCCCCTAGAATGGCACAATTTTTTGATGTGAACCTGTATTAGTTGTGCTTTTCTATCTGAATCCACAAGTTAATACTCAGCTATTGTTGTTATTGACACATGAGTCTGAATATGTCCATATGTAGCCAGGCCCGCTACTGAGATGCCAGAGCCAGCTGTTATTGTACCTCTGTACATGCACTTATAGTATTGTAGCACCATGAAAGCCATATCTTATACCCAAAAATGGTTGTAGGCATACATCAAATAGAATCTTTTAGATTTGATTGCTCAGGCTGTGGTCATTTAACACTCCCCATTAAGGCGTGCCTTAGTGAGTGCAGAGTAAAGTACTTCTAGATGGGGTAGAAAGATTTTTGGAAATACATGTCTTGCAAGCATGCATAGATGGTAGAAAATTTATTAGCTATTTTTGTTTGCAAAGCTGTTCACTGTCTGTAACATGTGACTTCTGAAGACTTCTTTGCCAAGTGCTATAACAATAATGCTGAATATTAGATTACATGTATTTTTTTTATTTAAAATGTTTCTATATTTCATTTCAGTCTTACAAAGCCAGAGGTGCTGGCAGAACTGATCACACTGATAACTGAAGAGCCCCCTAAGAATGTGGAGCTAGCGTTGCAGTATCGACATGCAAACATTGCCTGTGAGGTGCTCACCAGTCACCTGTCCACTCTGAGCGACCGCCTATCCTCAGATTCGGCACAAATGAATCGTCTCTGTGACTTTATCAATAAGGACCCACCACTCAATCCACTGCTGGCGTCCTACTTTAGTCGGACTGTTGAGATGCTGCTGGAGAGGAGTCCCAAACAGGTATTGTGGGTCTATTCAGGCACCAGTTGTCCAGAACAAGTTGGCAATTTGCACACATGTACTCTACCTATCAAATTACCCATATGTTTATTGTATTTTTTTGTACTTTATATGTTACATACATACATATTATCACATTCAGTTGTTCATGGGTAGGCAAAGAGAGTAAAGTGTGAGTCCTGTCTCACATTTGGCAGTCTCTTCATACACACCCTGAGCTCATTGGGTTTTTGAGTATGTACTCTTTTATTTATTTATTTATATTCTTGATATTATAATTTGCCCAACTGTTTTTGTCTCAGGATTGGTACCTGTACCACATAGTGTGCCTTCGAGTGCTGGACTTCTTCAAGTCACGGAGGGACTTCCTGCCGAACCTACTGCGCCACATGGCCACCTCTGCAATCGCCGACACCTTCAAATACTTCATCCGTCTCGATGACCTGTTTAATAAGATTATCATGGAGGTGAGCTTACCACGCTTGTGACTGCATTTCACATCACATGTGGATGTCCAATTATCTATAATCCAAACCATTTACATTATATAATTGCATTTTGCTTGCTGATGATACATGCCCAAGTTTTTCATAGAATAGTATATGAAAATTAAAGATTAATGTAAGAAGTAAATGTTTTTAACAGGGCCTTCTTGTGGCCTTTAAGCCGCCGTTTACACAGAATGACACAGAAAGTATTAGACAGGGCTCCTCTTACACACAGACCAGCGCGTATTATAAGCTTGGGAGTATGCGTTGCCCATAGACCGGCTAGAAGAGGTCCGTTAAAACGGACGCCAAGCACGCCATTAGAGGCAGCCTTAGCAGCCTAAGAGCCGGTCGACTCTCATTGTTTCACACTAAGCCATTAAGCTGGCTCACAATCATTTTTAATATCAAAAGAAGTGAAATGACAAAATAAACCATGTTTAAATCATCTAAAACTCTATTTGATAGTGATCTATATCTGATGCTGTCTCCGGGATGGTCTGTGTGAACGCACATTAACTAAGCCAAGGCTTTAGCTACCTAATGCAAGTGTCATTAATATTTCGTAGTAATTTCTCCTGTACTGAACTGTATTGCTTATTCAACCCGTTGCTCATGCTTATCTTCTTATGGTAACATCACTTTATGGTATCGCTTTATATCCATACATTTCTTCAGTACATTATTTGTATAGATAGTGCCATCCACGAAGATGCGCCCCACCAATTTCTAGTCGAGGGGGTCGCGGGATGCGTGTGACTCATAGGTATGTCACTCATAGGTGATCAGTGTGTACTGATAATACTCAAACATTAGAGGAAGGTTGCACACTTAACACAGCTATAAGAGAAATTAATGGGGCGCGTCGTTATACATGGCACTATCTATATGAACATAGACATTATCGCGCTATCATACCCTAAATAGCGATCAACAAATTATGTGTGATATATTATTCTTGTCGGCAATGGAATAATTTGAGCACGTGACGTCTCGGTTGCCAGACACCTGGTGCTATTCGCTTAAGAAAACTGTATGCACCTCAGTGGCTGGAGGAGCACCAGTTCCTGGAGTGCCTGATCCAGATCATCTGCGGTACATACGTGGCCGAGCACGCGGCGGCCCCCGGGGCCGAGCAGCCCCTCGACCGCGAGCACCCACCGCACGCCGGCGACGACCACAACGATGAAGGTCCTCTCACTATACGGCGACACATAAATACTACGGCGCCCTCGGGCGGCCCGAGCAACGGTTGTCGTGTGGTCGGCAGGAGGGCGGGCGGCGGAGCGCTGGGCGGGCGTGGCGGCGGGCAACGCTGCGGCGCTGCTGTGCGAGCTCGTGGTCAGCGGCTGCGCGCCCGACGGCTGCTCCACCAGGTGCGCCCCGCCCTAACCCGCCCGCCCCGCCCGCCCCGCCGGCGCAGGCTGTAGCGCGCGTGTGTGCAGGCCGCGCACGTCGTGGGTGCTGGTGTCGCGGCTGCAGTCCGAGGCCGGCGTGCGCGCCCTGCTGCAGGCCATGTTCACCTCGCCGCCCGCCGCGCGCCGCCCCGCCGTCGTGCACGGCTGCCAGCTGCTGCTGGCGCTGCTGGCCCACGAGCCCATCCTGTGAGTGCCGCGCCCCCCCTGCCCTGCCCCCCTCCCCCAGCCCCCCACCCCCAGCCCGCCGCGACCCTAACGCGCGACGTGTGCGCAGTGCGGGCAGCAGCGCGGCGGAGCGCTCGGGCGTGGAGCTGGGCGTGGCGCCGCTGCTGCCGCT
>JACCPG010002914.1:0-12036 GCA_016069955.1 Drepana arcuata | reverse complement strand
CGAAGCGAAAGAAGTATGTAAGGATCATAGCAAGTGGAAAGCAGTGGTCTCTGCCTACCCCTACGGGAAAGAGGCGTGATTATATGTATGTATTTCCCAAGAAACAATAAAAAAGCGAAATTAATTCCATTCTTTATTTAAAAAAACAACTCACTACACTTTAGAACCAGTGTAATTCCATAGACTATAGAAGCAACAATATAATCTAACCCTGAAATACAAAACACAACTATTAACAAGATGTCAGATAATTACAGACAAATAAAACCTGTGAAAAAACCTTTATCGACAGATAGATGTCGCTAGTAGCCTAGTACTGCTAGCGCCATCTATCGCCAAGTTTTCACCATCAGGCTTCGACACTACTACAAGGCCTGGAACATCACATGCGCCACATACATTATGATGCATACATATAAAGTAGCCTGTAAGAAAATCTGCATCGGTATACTTGACGACAGATGGCGCTAGCAGTCCGGTGCTACTAGCGCCATCTGTCGTCAAGTCTTCGTGATATCGACACTTCTACAGGACTATGACACGACGGCTTCCAATTTCATTTTCTTCTCTGAACACAACTGCTTGAAGAATTGCTTTGAAGATTCACATCGCTTGCTCACGCAATGAGGGCATCTGGAATGTTTGAAACATATGTACACTTACGTACCGTACGTATCTTACTAATATTATAAATGTGAAAGTTTGTAAGTTTGGATGTTTGCGGTTCTTTCACGGCCAAACGGCTGAACCGATTTGGCTGAAAGTTGAAATAGTGATAGCTTATACCTAGGAACACGACATAGGCTACTTTTTAATCGCGTAAAATTTCTAATATTATAATGTATGATGCTTTCAAGGCATAGCGGCTGAACCGATTCTAGCAGGAAAATACATAAGCGACTTTTTCAAACTCCACGCGGGCGAAGCCGCGGGCATAACCTAGTCTATAATATATTTACCTTATTTTGTCTCACCTTAATCTAAACTACTCATGGATAATATATCTTTGTAAAAGTGAAATACATAATCGGATCAGTAGTAGCGCAGATTACCGCGAACATACAAACTTTAGCTCTTTAGTATCAGGACAGAAGTATGGTTCACCTGGTGAGGAACTGCTTCGAGACCCTCGGGCCTGTCGTGAGGTGATTAGCCACAATGTCAGCCAACGCCGCTATAAACGTGGGATGATCGTTGGGGGCTGCTGCTCGTTCGATCTGCACCACACCTGCCTGAAGAATATACATACATATCATCACGCCAAGTCCCTCACGCTAGTCAGAGAGAGTAGAGCGCCAGTCCTCTCTAGACTTACAGACCTACATACATATCATCACGCCGAGTCCCTCACGCTAGGCAGAGAGAGTAGAGCGCCAGTTCTCTCTAGACTTACAGACCTACATACATATCATCACGCCGAGTCCCTCACGCTAGGCAGAGAGAGTAGAGCGCCAGTTCTCTCTAGACTTACAGACCTACATACATATCATCACGCCGAGTCCCTCACGCCAGGCAGAGAGAGTAGAGCGCCAGTTCTCTCTAGACTTACAGACCTACATACATATCATCACGCCGAGTCCCTCACGCTAGGCAGAGAGAGTAGAGCGCCAGTTCTCTCTAGACTTACAGACCTACATACATATCATCACGCCAAGTCCCTGATGCTAGGCAGACCGTGGTCTACCTGTGCCTCTTAGTATAAGTATCAATCAGACCAGTACCTCCTTGGCCAGGTCCTGGCAGTACTCTATATCAAGCTCGTGTAGTGTTTCAATGTGCTCGTTGACAAACGCTATGGGCACCAGGATCATGTGTCTCTGGCCTTTCTTCGCGTAAGCCTGGAACAATGCGTAATGTATGTACAATAAAAGTTACGGAGGATTTAATGTGAGCCAAACTACTCTATATTATTTAATAAACTTAAAGTATCAGTTACATTCTAATTAGAGAGCCGTGGTGGCCGAGTGGTTCGAGCAGTTGCCTGCGACGCAAAGGTCGCATGTTCGAATCCCGACTGTACCAATGAGTTTTTCTGAACTTAAGTACAGTGATTAGTCACACCACGGGCTTTACGGTGAAGGAAAACATCGAGAGGAAACCTACATACGTCTGAGAAGAAATTCAAAGGCGTATGTATAGTCGTGCTTGAGTAACGGCGATGGACTCGCCATCTGTCACGTTGGCGCCTAATATACCTCTGGCGGAAAGTGGGTGTGTGGGTATTACCTATACACCTCTTCCTACCCCTTCGGGGACCCTTGTGGGAAGGCGTGAGGATATATTATATTATTATATACATTCTAATTGTCTTAGGTCTCAATTCTACCGATGTTAGGTTAACACTGGGAAACTAATTATCAAAGTATTGACACAACTAAGGAATCGTGTTGTTGAATCCAGGTGCATTTGCGTGAAAACACTGGGTTTATTGGGAACCAGGGAATGGGTAGTTTCCATGTCCACTCTTTGCGATGGCGTTAAAAAGCGGGGTTAACTTGTAAAATACAGTGTACAATGTATAATGCAGCATACAGAATATGATGCAGTGTACAGCATATGATGTAGTGAATAAAATATTATGCAGTGTACAGCAAATTATGTAGTGTACAGTGTATGATGCAGTGTACAGAATATGATGCAGTGTACAGCTAATTATGTAGTGTACAGTGTATGATGCAGTGTATAGTATATGAGGCCGTGTACAGTATAAGTTGTAGTAAACAATTTATAATGCAGTGTACAATAAACTTAAACTCAATTATGCAATGTGATGTAGTGTACAGTATATGATGCAGTATAAACGTATAGTGCATCATACAAAATATGATGTAGTAAACAAAATATTATGCAGTGTACAGCAAATGATGTAGTGTACAGTGTATAATGCAGTGTGTGGTATATAAGTGTACATAATATAGTGGAATTACCTAGGTACACTGCATACAATGTACAATATATGATGGAGTGTAGGTATTTGACAGTTAGGATGTGGAGATGTGTGACTGCTTACCTTGATGGCATCATCGGTGTAAGGTTGGAGCCACGGCAGGGGTCCGACCTTGCTCTGCCACACCAGCCGGTGAGGGTTGGGAGCGTCCAGCTGCTGAATTGTTGCAGCCACTGTAGCGGCCACCTCGTGAGGGTATGTGTCGCCCCGTGACACTGCCTGGTGTATAAGCAAAGTAACGTGACAGATGCCATTCGGCGCACCTTGTGGTAAGGCTGATAACATAATAGATATATCTACACTAATATTATAAAGAGGAAAACTTTGTTTGTTTGTTTGGTTGTAATGAATAGGCTCAAAAACTACTGGACAGATTTGAAAAATTCTTTCACCATTCGAAAGCTACATTATCCACGAGTAACATAGACTATATTTTATTTTGGAAAAAAATAGGGTTCCGTAAGATATTTGGATTTTTTGGACACAAACTGAAAAAAATCAACCAAAGAAGTTATTTATTATGCGTACGCTGCCTAAACTACATGGCAAAACAACGTTTGCTGGGTCAGCTAGTATGATATATAATACCTCACGTCTTCCTACAAGGGTGGGACTCTTGTAGGAAGACTTATAGGCAGAGGTGTATAGGTAGTACCCACACACCCACTTTCCGCCAGAGATATATTTGTATACAGGTGCCAACGTGGCAGATGGCGAGTCCATCGCCGTTACTCAAGCACGACTACACATACGCCATTGAATTGCTTCTCAAACGTATGCAGGTTACCTCTTGATGTTTTCCTTCACAAAGCTTGTGGTGTAATATGTAAATTTACTAGCTGTCCCGCCCAGCTTCTCTTTACCCGTTTGTACTTTTAACATAGCGCATCTATTGAATACTTACTCAATCCAATCCATCTGATAGAATCGTTGGGAGCTAACAGATAATTGTAACTGTCAAGTAATAGACAAATAATTTGCAATAACATACTATTGCGACTATAAATTGTGATGTAAGCTATCCTATCTTTCAAGTTGGATCAAACTGCACACGGTGTGCAAATTCGATTGAAATCGGTTCAGTAGTTTAGGAGTCCATCGCGGACAAACAACGTGACACGTAAGTTACATACATTAAGAAGATAAGTAGGGAACTATATATATAAATATATGAACACACACACACACACACACACGTTTAGAATGCCGTTGATCACTCGCTACCTACCACGTTGACACCAAAAAACCTCTGCCTACCCATTCGGCGGGCCCTGCGGGAACTCCTGATGACGTATTACATATGTAGACTCACTTTAAGCGGTAAACTATGTGCGGTAAACAGTATGAGGACATTATCCCTTATCTTGGGATCGAACAGCTCCAGTTTATCTTTGATCCGGTCCGCGTGCACCTGCGCCAGCAGGGGATGGGCGGCCCAGCGCTCTATCATGCTGAACTTGATCTTACTGGGTACAAGTCTGCAAATGAGGGAGAACATATGTTAGCTTTACAGGAGTTTCTTAATCTTTGTTTAAAGAACAATTAAGTTTAGTGTGCGATGTACATTTGCAGTGTACAGTACAGTTTAAAGAACAATTTAGTTTAGTGTGCGATGTACATTTGCAATGTACAGTACAGTTTAAAGAACAATTTCGTTTAGTGTGCGATGTATATATGCAGTGTACAGTGCAGTTTAAAGAACAATTAAGTTTAGTGTGCGATGTATATATTCAGTGTACAGCGCAGTGCAAAGAAGAGTTTATATACTGTACAGTGTACATACATGTATATAAAATGTACAGTGCAGTTTTAAGATAGAGTTTAGTATAGTGTAGTGTAAAACACGCAATATATAACAATAATAACCTGGTTTTATAGAAGTCTGCGATAGCGTTGAGGCTGGAGCCGGTAGTGGCACAGCTATATTGGGGGTACTGGGAGAATATTACTGCCCTCTCCACGCCATCTCTGATAGACAAAAACACATTTACTGCCACATAAAAATAAATTTCATACATGCATACATATCATCAGGCTGAGTCCCTAACGGGGTAGGCAGAGAGTATAGGGCGCCAGTTCTGTCTAAACTTGCATACCACTTTCGCTTCGTCCACATTCATCAGTCGCTCGTCGGTTTTCACTCTTGACGTTCCCATCCTTGAGCGTCCGATCTATTTGATCCAGGTAGTTGGAACGTGGCCTTCCTCTGCCTCTCCTTGCACACACTTTCGCTTTGTATATCTGTTTCGTCAATCTTTCTTCACTCATCCATTCTATATGTCCAAACCAACGTAGCAGGCCGCATGTCTGCCAACTAAGGAATATAAAAGGAAACTCACATCTGGATCTGCTTAAATGTATCTTCAGTGAAAGGTGGCACGTATCTGAACGCCACGTAGTGCTTATGAGGAGCTGAATCCGGCAGCATCTGATCGAGGGCATCCGTCAGAAGTTCTCCTAAAAAGATATATAAACATCGCCCTTGGATACAAATTGCCGGCGAATTTACTGAATGTCGCACACAAATGGCACTGCTCCTGGATACGTTGGGTTGATGCTGCTCGCGTCCGTAAACACCCTCGATACCTCACACGTGATCCCGGGTGGTGCTAACGAGCAGCTGGAGAGAGGTAGGCCACAACGGATCTCCAGTCCACAATAGCAGTTGCCCGACTGGGGCAGTACCTCCTTACAGAAGGTCGCACACAAATGGCACTGCTCCTGGATACACGTGATCTCCGGGTCACAACACTCCACACGGGTCTCAACTTTGACCTAGACCTTTTAAAATAGCACAATACCTTGACTATTGGTCCACCTAAGTATGGGGGAGCCACCACCTATCTCCGCATACTTTTTCTTAACCTCCTCAGTCCTCCGGCTGGCTATCCATGGTCCCAGCTTACTTTGAATGGGCAGTTGAATCATGTCCCTGTCTGTCATTATACGATGAAGATATTCCCCGACCTGAGAATGGAATAGTATGCTTCAAAAACTCAAAAAGTTCTGCACCGATGGAGCTGAAATTTTTGCATGTTATATAATCCGCATCAAGGATTGTTTTTATTTTTTTTTTGCATCAGCCACATATCCACAGCGAAGCGTGGCAGGGTACAGCTAGTAAATATTTAAAAATGTTAAGTTGGTTTGTGTATGCTTTAATAAGCTCAAGAGTTTGAGCTCGATTGAGCTAAAATTTTGACACAAAGAGGATTGGCTTGGAACAAATTTTGCCACAAAATTGGATTGGATCAGATCAGATTGGATAAAATTTTGACATAATATGGATTGGATCAGATCAGATTGGAATAAAATTTTGACACAAAGAGGATTGGCTTGGATCAAATTTGACACAAAATTGGATTGGATCTGATCAGATTGGATCCAATTTGACAATGAGGATTGTTTTTATGTATTTTTCGTATGAAGCCTGGCTGTCTTCTCAAACGTATGCAGGTTTGTCATGTTTTCCTTCACCAGTCTGTGGTGTGAGTTCACTCTGTTCTTAAGTTTAGAAAAACAGGAATCTAACTTAAGCAACTATGATACTCCAAGTAATAATCATATTGGACAAATTACTTGATCGAGCCGTGGTGGCCGAGTGGTTCGAGCAGTTGCCTGCGACGCAAAGGTCGCAAGTTCGAATCCCGACTGTACCAATGAGTTTTTCTAAACTTAAGTACAGTGATTAGTCACACCACGAGCTTTACGGTGAAGGAAAACATCGTGAGGAAACCTGCATACGTCTGAGAAGAAATTCAAAAGGCGTATGTATGGTCGTGCTTGAGTAACGGCGATGGACTCGCCATCTGTCACGTTGGCACCTAATATACCTCTGGCGGAAAGTGAGTGTGTGGGTATTACCTATACACCTCTGCCTACCCCTTCGGGGACCCTTGTGGGAAGGCGTGAGGATATATTATATTATATTATTACTTGATCAGTGGTTTCCGGACCTCCCATGTTGAGCATGATTATAGCAGTCTTGGGTTTCTTCGTGCTGGCAGTACTGTAGGAGGCCACACGTGTAAGGCGGTTCAGACGAGCTGCAACACACAGCATATACAAGCTGAACTGGTGATGGCATGACAAACATCTGTGTAGACTTGTTTGAGGTTGCCAATACAACTTCGCAGTGTTTTTTTTTAGAGAGCTTTGCTGGCCTCGTTAAGTGGGACATATATATATATATATATATGTCCGTTGGCACGCCAAGTCCCTAACGGGGTAGGCAGAGAGTATAGAGCGCCAGTTCTCTCTAGACTTACATACCTCTTTCGCTTCGTCCACATTCATCAGTCTCTTCATACATGCTCATCGGTTTCGAGTACTCTAAACGTTCCCGTCCTTCAGAGTCCGATCTATTTGATCCAGGTAGTTGGAACGTATATGAAAGTGGGACATATATGATTGAATCGCACATTCGCCATGAAATATTGGCATGTATATTTTTCCAAAGGAAGATATTAATATACCTCTTAACTTAAACTACAATGCAATATTTCACAACAATTAAATACATACAAAAAAGGCCCTGGTGGTGAGCACAAAGACAGTAAGTTTTTCTGAACTAACTGAAGTACAGTGATTAGTTACACCACAAGCTTTACATACATACATACATATCATCACGCCAAGTCCCTAGTGGGGTAGCAGAGAGTATAGAGTGCCAGTTCTCTCTAGACTTACATACTTCTTTCGCTTCATCCCCATTCATCAGTCTCTTCATACATGCTCATCGGTTTCGAGAACTCTTAACGTTCCCGTCCTTGAGAGTCCGTTGAGAGTGCCATACAATAAGGTAGGTACCAATATTGAGTTGTGGACCGCAACTCGAGCATTCTTGTTCAGACTTTTACTGCCCATCAACGCCGACATGGCCCCATTCACCTTATTTCCGGCTTACAAGCTTCACGATGAAGGGAAACATGGCAAGGGAACCTACATATGAGAATACCTACATATGCTTGAGAATAAATTTAAAGGCCTAGGTCGTGCTTGAGTGACGGCGACGGACTCGCCATCTGTGAGTCACATTAGCACCCAGAATATAAATCTGGCTCAAAGTGGACACTATACATATACACCTCTGCCTATCTCTTCGGGGACCGTTGTAGGGAGGCGTGAGGATATTTTTATAACGAGGAAATTTACAAAAATTTACATACATATCATCACGCCAAGTCCCTAACGGGGTAGGCAGAGAGTATAGAGCGCCAGTTCTCTCTAGACTTACATACCTCTTTCGCTTCGTCCACATTTATCAGTACATATATGGACAATATCATTTATGTGTGTAATATTATAATTTAATGTACAAGTTATAAACCGGAACTAAACAAAACTAAATAATTTCCTACGATATAAAGTTACATTCTTTATCTGTTCAAATATTGCAATGTTAACAAGGTATTTTGTGAATTTATAATTATTATTCTGTAGATCGAAAGCAAATATTACTTACTCATTGTTTTTATTATCATCTTGAAGATAACGGATAAAAACAAATTTTATAACTAAATGTACGATTTTTTCTGTTTTGTGCTTATGTATAGGTATAAAATACCTCACTTTAATATTTGTATTTGTAAAAGCATTCGTACTACGGAATTTAGAATAAATTGCAAAACACCGACTGAGCACACGAACGAAGAATCAACAGTGAATGAAACTGTCAATACTGTAACAGAAAGCTATTATGCCACCCATAAACTAAATAGATCACACTGCAGGTAGAACTCGTTCACAGATTACTTCCCGCACCGCTTTCAAGACAAGCGCTGCCTTTTTATAGCATTTAGTCACGTTCGACTTTCTTAATCATATGCAAATTTCCATACGATATCTTATTGCAGTGATCTTCCTTCACAGAGTTCCTAAAATCAGATTGCTACAAGCCCCGAAATTATATCGGTTTATCATACTGGATTGCTATCTGTACACCAAAGAGTAAAGTAATATAGACTGAAACGCTCTCTCACCTTTATTTTCTTTTTATTTTCTATTTAGTTATTATTCGAACTTAACATTCATTCATTCGCTTCAATCTAGGGAGAAAGTTAGTCTATGGATGGCGTGTTTACTTCAAATCTGTCAATTAACGTCAAACTAAACGTCAAACAGGTAAACTTTAATTCGGTATTTCTATTGTGCTCGTGAATGTGAAAGTGCCTAGGTAGGTAGGTACCTACTGACCTGAATACAATTATACCTTATATCTCTTATTAAAACTAAAATGACTTGTCGCAATGCAACACACGCTGGGAGCTGGTACACGCAAAACGGTAAGAATATATTTTGAAACCTAATAAATCGCCTTAAAATTGAGTTTGAACAGTATGTTCAATTAGTCTGCATGTACTATACAACTTAAGTACTAGACGCGATAAAACAGATAAGCAATGCAATTTGGATCGTTATTATTATCATCAAGATATATAAGTTATTTTTAATAGGTTTTAACCACTTCGGAAGTCAACCGGTTGTTGACCTTTATGTGTGAATGCATCAACTCTTTGGGATGTTCTATTATTTTCGTTTTTCTATTGTCCTTGACGGAAATTAAAACGGTTTTTTTTCTTTTTAATTCTTGGCAATTGCTATTTATATATGATCGATATCCATAATATTTGATCGTGTTAAAACAATGCTGGAAATGCTATTTCGATTAGTCATCCTTTGTTTATACTGTTGTATTAAACCATAATAAAAATATGTTTATGTAAGTTTTATTATTTTTAGTACGGTTTCGTGTGACCAGTTAAAACCAAGGTATTATTAAAATTTCACATTTATCTTTGTTTTAATATTTGCCTTTTTATCAATGACATTTAGTATCTTCGTTCGGAAATGATGCCGGAACTTTTATTAATGGCCTCATGATGTATGAATATTTAATAACTTACCTTAAAAAAAATTAAAATAACCATAAGAATCACACACGTGAACTTAGAATACTATAACGATAATAGTTAAACTGTAAATATTTATAAATATATATAAACAAATTGGTGACTATTCCTGAACGAGTACGAAACAGTTGCCATGACAGCGGTTTGAAATTTACTTAGAATTGATCAAACGTCAAATGTAACGGCTGGTTCATTTCATTGCGATTGTCAAACAAAAACATCACAACCATATTTAATGAAACGACAGTCATAACAATGGCTGAAAAATCAAAACACTTCGTGGCTCCGAAGCAAATAAAATCGACACGACCGTCAACAGTCACTGTAGCATCATCGTCAAGAAGTAAAACGTCAAAGACGAATATTTTGAATTCATCACGGGCATTGAACAACACTACAATTGTCGATGGTGACACCAGTGTTTTGAAATTGGAAGGCGCCTTGCCGGTTTTAAATGCGGAAAGCAACAGATTAGCATATGGGAAGTATTTGCGCGCCATTCTCGAAGAATGTCTCGTCGACGAGAAAATTGAGCGCGAAGAAACTCAGATGGACATCCAAATGGCACAATTGGCTGATAGATTCCAGAAGACTGTGGAGCAATTGGATAAGACCAACAGGAGGTTGAAGGACATATCTTTCGTAGTGGAACAAAAGAGGTACGAAATTTACGTAAGATTATGCCAAGTTCCTTCTCAATGTAGGTAGACAGTTTAGAGAGCCAGTTCTTCTTTTCAGTCGGCATCTTCAATGCTGAAGGTCGTGTCTAGTCAGAAATGGCCACCTTCTGGACCATGTTCCTGCATGTGTAGTTCCTCTCTAAACTTACATAAATTAATGAAATATAATCTCTTTCTATCCAGTTTGTAATCTTCTGTATGTAACTTGTATCCAATTCTGATCAGCCATTTTTATGTGATTGTGTAACAAACATGTAGCTAGTGATTAGATAATCATGAATTTTTCTTCTTCTTGAGGAGCTTCGATGATAGGTGGTGCGTTGCCATTGTACTGTTGTTGTACAGTTGTACTGTTGTACAGTTTTGCGTTGGCTTACTAAATAAATTGTCTCTTTCGCCCTACTATTCTTCACCTTAGTTTATAAATAGTGTAAATTTGCAACAGTCCACTAGTTTTCAGTAGGTCACACCACGAGCTTTACGGTGAAGGAAAACATCGAGAGGAAACCTGCATACGTCTGAGAAGAAATTCAAAGGCGTATGTATAGTCGTGCTTGAGTAACGGCGATGGACTTGCGGGGACCCTTGTGAGGATTGAGGGTGTGAGGATATTATATATTTTTGACAGGACAGGACAGAAATATACAGTCAACATATAATTTTTCAAATCTTCCACAGACTACTAAACCTTAAAAATAACAGCTGTTCAGAGTTCTATGAGATGACAGATAAATCAGATGCTCTCGATATACTGAAGGACCTAGCTGCCGCCGAACAAAAGTGTCTTGATACTTTGACCACAAAGAATATAGACTTTGGTTATGACAAAGATTCTGGCCATAAACAATTGTTGGATGCAGTTAATGACGCTATCAGTGGCTTGGAAAATATTAAGAAGCACTCCAATTTGGACACGAATAAATTCAAAGCTTTTGAAGAGACACAGAGAAGCTTAGACGGAGTGGCTAAGGACAGGTTGGACTTGGAGAGTCTGCGGGCAGATTTCGAAGCGAGGTTTCCCAAAATTAATGAGAAGTTACTGAGAGAAGCGTCCGAGAAAATTGCAAAGATGTTTGATGAGGATTTGGAGGAGGCTGATGATGAATAGTTTATCACCAATTTATATTTATACTAATTTTGAGTTATTTAAGTGTGAAAGAGGCAGAGAAAGAAAATCATACTACCTATAGCAAATGTGAAGAGCACTTAAAAGCATGTATGGGATGACTGATGCACGTGGAAGAAGTGAAAGTCTAGAGAGAACTGGCGCTCTACTCTCTGTGCCTAGTGTGAGGGCCTCAGCGTGATGATATGTATGTAGGTCTGTAAGTCTAGAGAGAACTGGCGCTCTACTCTCTCTGCCTAGCGTGAGGGACTCGGCGTGATGATATGTATGTAGGTCTGTAAGTCTAGAGAGAACTGGCGCTCTACTCTCTCTGCCTAGCGTGAGGGACTCGGCATGATGATATGTATGTAGGTCTGTAAGTCTAGAGAGAAC
>JACCPG010002913.1:0-72335 GCA_016069955.1 Drepana arcuata | reverse complement strand
TCTCTCAGCTCTCATTCTGCTCGATATACAGTGATATTCCTACACAGTTCGAACCCGAGCCCGGCCGCGTCTGACCCGCGTGTGCGCGTCTGAACTCCCACCTGTGCGCGTTTAACTCTCGCTTGATTCGAGCCCCGCACGATATCATCTCTGCTCATATTTCGGCTATCGAGCCGAAATAGGTTTCGCCCTAGTAACTAGAAACAATTGACTTAAGTAAAGGAAGTAGGAGTGTCTCGTGCCAAGCGTGGAGAACATCACCCTCCATCAAACCAGGTCAGTTCACCTACCCTCATCAGCCCATCCGTTTCCTTCACACCTCCGCTCGTACCTCTTACTCCACTCATCAGCTCATCGTGCGACGAGTCTCACACGGCCCCGTCACTTTTATAAAAAATCTTACATCCACCAGTGTGAAGCCGGGACAGACCGCTAGTTAATCATAAATCCACATAATGTATAGTTGGCTCACACACAGTTCGACCTTTGCGATGTTTTTCTAAAAGTAGGTAGATCTTTTTCTTTTCACAAGATATTCACTTTGTTTCAACCGTCCACCATGTCAACCGAACCCAGTCTACCCTACAAACTCCATAGAGCATTTTGATCTAGTCAATAACTTACGCTCTTAAATAAAAGAGCCGTAACAAAAGTATTCCAAGTTGCTAAACCTGTTTTATTTGTTTTACCAACTCCTTCATTTCTTTATACTCTATCCAATTTTCGTAGCGTACGGGAGTATGGTAGGTATAATGAAAGTTTTTATTAGTTTTAGTATAAAATAGTGAGTCGAGGCTCATTTGCGAGGAAGAGCGAGTACAATCGCTGATCAAATATCAAATTGTTGGAGTCAGCGCTGCGATGTGAGTGAGCAAGTTAGTATGATAATCGTACGAACGCGGAATAATAATTATGAAGTCTTTGAAGCGATTCCCAAATTAACCGACAGAGGGGTTTCAGAACATTTAAGCCCGTGAGTTTTTTTGATTAAGAACCATTTCTCGCCAAAGATAGTGCTTCCATTGACAGATTGAATTTATTCTTCATATGTACGAACGATGATGAATTCCAGCACTAAGCTCGTGGTCAAAATTCATGTCTTTTTAATATAAAAAAACAAATTTCAGAGCTCATGAATGAAGTGAAGTATGTCATATCGAAGCACATAGTGTCCACCTGAAAGAGACGTAAGAAATAGGGCTAAACTTATTTAATTATATATAGGTACATAGTTATATGGTTATTACATATGCCATGTAGCCGCCATCATATTGCTGTGCCCTCAAACAGGATATAATTAGGTACATATTAGTAGGTTTATGGTATGATATTAGATATAAGTATCTTTACGTTGAAAGCCGTGGTGGCCGAGTGGTTCGAGCAGTTGCCTGCGACGCAAAGGTCGCAAGTTCGAATCCCGCCTGTACCAATGAGTTTTTCTGAACTTAAGTACAGTGATTAGTCACACCACGAGCTTTACGGTGATAACTTTACGGTATACACCTCTGCCTACCCCTTCGGGGACCCTTGTGGGAAGGCGTGAGGATATATTTCATCTTTACGTAGATCTTGTATAAATGTTGTCTGTACTTACGCAATTTTTCATGCAATAAATTTATTTGATTTGATTTATTTAAACAAGTGCGGGGGGAAGTATTTGATACAACTGACGCATTCATTCATATCATGACAGACGTCTACTGCTTTATCAACAATCCCTTCATACATGCTCGCCGATTTCATGTAGGTACTCTTGACGTTGCCGTCCTTGAGTGTCATTGAACGACTTTTGAAATGTTTATAATTTTAATAGTTTCTTGTGAAGTTGTACTAAATTTATGACAGCTCTGCGGTTTGTGTGTTAACAACGTAAGAACGAGTAAATTTACTTTCCCACACACCATTGTGTTGCAGTTAGCGGATTAATGGAAATTAAATTGCTGCTTGCACAGTAAACTTGGGACTTGCAAGATTTAATGGTATGTATTGTGCAAGGCTATGAGTTTACAAGGAATTTGTTGGGAATTGCTTTAGGATTGCTTGCAATTGTTTGCGCGATATTAAACTCTGAATTGTGTTTTTTCATTATTTTGTATTATATTTGTAGCTTGTATTACTTAGTATCATTTTATTAAGAGTTCTAGAGCAAAGATCTTAAACCCGTACGTGATAGCAGCGCTGGCGAATATTACATCCAATATGGCAATGCTGCCAGGTTTCTTGGCACACTTCCGCGTAGGTAACACAGATTTGACACGTTAACTGTATTTATAAATATGTTATAAGCTAGCATTCGGACCCGAAGTAAGGCCGTTAAGAGATTGAATGAACACGTACGTACAGACAAATCATCACACCGATTAGACAGAGGGAGTAGAGAGTCAGTTCCCTCAAGACTTACAGACTTCTTTTGTTTCGTTCACATTCCTCAGTCACTTTATACATATTTACCGATAACGAGTATATTTTTGTACTAGTGACATTCAAATGAATGACATTTTATCAAGTGGGTAGGATTATATCTAAGCTTTGTGAAACAACACGGCCGTAGGAGTTTCAATTTTGTAATATTCATAATAAGCACATTCATAAGACGAGACAAGAAACCTTACTCCGTCGAAATAAATGGACTCATCTCCGTCTAAAAAGATCCCCTCCCACCCGGCCATATCGCCTTACTCAGCGCTGAGCTGACGACAAAATTATTATACCCTATTAAAGCATGTAAATTGTGATCCCAACCCAAACATACGTCTTGTAATCCTTAAACAATTCCATTATCCATCGAAACGAGGTTATAATGTCCTTTCATTTTATTGGTCGTTGGAAACCTTGAAGTAAAGCTCTCGTGACACCTGAGCGATATCTGAGAGCAATCAATCAAAATAATAATTAACTGCGAAGTCAAAATTGTAGGTGCTGTCTTTTAGGTGTGGAAGACACATGGTGTCCTAATCTGTATATCCTAATCGAAATTTAAGCGTCCGCACGCTTAAATTTCGATTGCAATATACAGATTTATATACGTCATAAAAATCGACTTCTTGAAGTATGATAGCTAGCTTCTTGTAATATAATAGTAAGGACTGCTACTGAACTTAAGTACAGTTTATATATAAATAAATAAATAAGTACACATAAAAGTATTCATATAAGTACAGTTTAGTTGAGTTTGTTATTTGAATATTTTTTTCTTTTCTTGTACGTCGGTTTGGATACGCAACATGCAACAAACTACTGCAATTGCGATAGTTAGCTAGCTAAATGCAGTTTGCATCGATGCATTACTAGCGGTAAGTAGATAATAATACTGCCTACTATTTACCTCCGAAAAAGTGGACCTGAAAGCTGGCACTGCGATCGTGTTTTTAATATTTTAACTCAAGCGAAGCTAATTTGTTATACATCTATGTTATTACACCAACAATGTACCAATGTTCAAGATGCAACCATTAATCTTGAAAGGTACCTAACGAGGTACAAAATATTTAGTTGTATATCGCCTTAATTAGATTTTAATTACCCATTTCTTCGTCCTTAGTCTTTATCCTCCGTGACTTGCAAATTGATACTGCACCGTTGCTTCTAACTTCTATAACAAACCACTGAAAGATTATGTCAAACTTATCCGATCTGTTATGTGTCTTATTAAAAGGTGGAAAGCAAGCGTACCGCCTGATAATATGCGGTTACCATAACTGAATAGCAGCAATAGCTGAAGTATATTTTTTTGTCTTTCGGTTCTTGAGTTCCGGGAACTGTTGCTACTGAATCGACAGAATTACTAAATTACGAGAGAACTGAATTAAGAGAGGTAGGGCATAACGGATTTTCTGTTCTAATTTGGAGCTGCCCGACTGGGACAGGACCTCCACCTTATAGAAGTCCGAAGCCAAATAACATTTTTTTGTGTTGTGTTCCTACGTGGTGAATAAGGTTTCCAGTAATGAGCTCCTTGGGGAGGGGGGAAGGAAGAGTTATATTGTTTTGGCAACCGAGGGATTAGACCTATTATGCTTCCAACACAGTATAACTCTCCGAACACAGAGTGGCAACGCGCAAGTGATACTTCGGTATCGTGAGCGTAAATAGGGTACGGTTTCCCATCAGGTGGACCATATGCTTGTTTGCCACTCTTGTTGTAGCTCCAGGCTTCTTAGGTGCTAAGCGAATCTAAAGCCAGCCGCTGTGGGGTTCGGACATTAGGTTTTTGCTGACTAGATCTGGGGTATCATTCGCGCGTTCCTTGCTTCATCTTATGACTTAGATAGAATCGCTGTTTGTTAATGGCTGTATGGCTTAGATTCACGAAGCTCTATTGCTTCATCCACATTCATCAGTCTCTTGAAACATTGTCGCCGGCTTTGACAACTCTTGACGGTCCTTCAGTGTTTTTTCAATTTAATCTAGGTTGATAAAAAGTGGTCTTCCCCTTTCTCTTCTTTCGCATTGTATTGACCTTTTCACTTGTCTTTTCTCTTATACATCTTATAATAATAATAATATATCCTCACGCCTTCCCACAAGGGTCCCCGAAGGGGTAGGCAGAGGTGTATAGGTAATACCCACACACCCACTTTCCGCCAGAGTTATATTAGGTGCCAACGTGACAGATGGCGAGTCCATGGCCGTTACTCAAGCACGACTATACATACGCCTTTGAATTTCTTCTCAGACGTATGCAGGTTTCATCTCGATGTTTTCCTTCACCGTAAAGCTCGTGGTGTGACTAATTACTGTACTTAAGTTCAGAAAAACTCATTGGTACAGTCGGGATTCGAACTTGCGACTTTTGCGTCGCAGGCAACTGCTCGAACCACTCGGCCACCACGGCTTATAATCTTATGATCATATACTTACAATTTATTTATTTAGTTAAATCAGAGTGATCATGTTCAAACATTATAGCCTTGCAAGAATCGAACAAAGAACAGTCTCGTTTTAAACAGTTTTCAAACAAGTGACAATAAATTAATTGTATCGTCTGCCAAGCTACATTGTGCTTTGAATTGCTAGTAGCGTGGTTGAAATTCAATTAACGAGAGGTTCCGTTAGTTTCTATCCCGTTGGGACATCTGTCTTTGTCCATCGCTGTAGCGTTATTCGGTCGAAATACTTCAGATGTATTATTGGCAATTACATTAATGGGATTGGCGTGGAATAATGACGTGAACATGCCGGATGTGACATTCATTGTCTTGGACATAGAAGTGGCTCGAGGAGGCGATGAAAAAATTAAGATGGCAAGTTAGAATCCCGACAATACCAATTAGATATGTTTTTTTAATACAGTGAATATTCACACAACGAGATGTACGGTGAAGGAAAATATCGAGAGGAAGCCTGCATAAGTTTGAAATTCAAAGGTGTATATATATACGTGCTTGAGTCACGGCGCTGGAATCGCCATCACTCACACGCCATGTCACGTTGGCAGTTAAATCATAGATACATACATATATAAATACATATAATCACGCCTCTTTCCCTCTATATAGTTAAATCTCAAGTTCAGAATACTCAATGGTACAGTCGGGATTCGAATTTGCAATCTTTGTGTCATAGGCAACTACTCGGCCACCACTGCTCGCGGTATATAGTTTTTCCAAATCTCACCACCTACACTATTCGTGACGAGTGCTATTTCTATGAAAATTTTAACACGTGCCTATATAAGCTTTCAAAACTGAAACTTTCGTAGCTAACACATCGAGAAGCCTCTTTAACAGTAGAATTAACTCGATTCTCAAAGTTTTCGTAATGTACTTATAGGTTATCCGATCGAATCGAACCGAGAAAGGAGTAAGTTGAATGAACGAAGTTGATGCGTGATAAGTAGGTTTATAAATCTACCACGTGACGCGGGGTGTGGTTTGTAGCGAAGCAGTAGAGTTACGTCAGCTAAAGGTTGGAATTGTCTACATTATATATACAACGGAACTGTCTGTTTGTAATATTACCATGAGTTTTATCTAAATGCATTTGGAAGAAGGTAATAATAATAATACCTCGAGACAATTTCACACAATACCTACACCTACACCTAGTCCCAAATTAAGCAAAGCTTGTGTTATGGTAACTAGACAACAATATATTTACTTATATAGGTATATATTATATAGGTAGATATATACATAAATACATAGGACATCCAAGACTAAGGTACAAATACTCGTGTTTATCACACAAATATCTGCCCTCAGCGGGATTCGAACCCGCGACCTCAAGTTTCGCAGTCAGGAGCTCTAACCACTAGACTAGGAGCCATCTGTCACGTTGGCACACCACGTTCCAACCAGTCACAGACTTACCTCTTTCGCTTCGTCCACATTCATCAATCTCTTAATAATAAATTATAATAGTAATAAACACAGGTTACATTTGTTCTAAATGTTGCTTACTGCTTTTATGTAATACGTGAGTATAAGCCGTGATCGTCCGTCTGTCGCGCTCACCCAACCGCACTGCACAGTCCGGTGCATCGCAGCATGTCCACGACCCGATTTAAGTGTGACTGTTTATTTTACTATCATTTAACTTTTATTTTTATTTACTATTTACTTTTACTATTATTTACTATTAATTAATATCAATACATGAAAGAGCCGTGGTGGCCGAGTGGTACGAGTATTTGCCTGCAACACTCGATCTTGCAATCTTTGTGTTCCAGGCGACTACTTGAACCACTCGGTCACAACTTTTTTTATTTATTAGTACAGCCTGAGCCAATTACGCTAATTACGTACTACAAATGTCATAAACAATATAAATTAATAACGATAACAAAATTAGAAACAACACATAAAGGCAACGGTAGAGTACATTAGACGACCGTCTGGTATAGTGGTTAGAGCTCCTGACTGCGAAACTTGAGGTCCCGGGTTCGAATACCACTGAGGGCAGATATTTGTGTGATGAACACGAATATTTGTACCTTAGTCTTGGATGTCATATGTATTTAAGTATATTATATCTATCTATATAAGTAAATATATCGTTGTCTAATTACCATAACACAAGCTTTGCTTAATATGGGACTAGGTAAATTTGTGTGGAATTGTCCCAGGTATTTATTATTATTATTATTACCTTGTCTATAATAATAATAATAGTCTATAGTTACTGTGCTTATTAGTATACAAATTTAACTTCCAGACATATAAATTCAAAGTTACCTGCCTGTATTCCTTAGGATCACTTTAACAAATTTATATTATTATCAATCTTGTTATTTAAGGAATTGGGTATTCAAAATAGCTAATAAGACTTCGAAACTAAACTTTTGAATAAATGCAAAATAATAACTAAATGTAACGAGATAGCTATACAACGCGAGTGTGTGGAAGAAGAGGCAGATGAAGACCACGTTCTAACTACCTAGAACAAATCCATTGAGATCGAGATCGAGAGATCTTTCGCTTCGTCCACATTCATCAGTCTCTTCATATTGCCTCTTCCTCTCGGTGTTTTCCTTCACCGTAAATCGTATGGTGATTAGTCATCAATTACGTACTTAAGCTCTGAAAAAACTCATTGGTACAGTCGGGATTCGAACGTAATTATACCATACGTTTTGCTTATATCTGTTACTGAATAAGTAAGCAACGACCATGAGCTTTATACATATGTGAAAGTGTATGTACCACGTCAAGAAACGTCTACGGCTTGCGATTTGATTTATGTGCTATATGAAAGCAATTTGTAACTGAATATCATTCATTTCGTTCCTGAATAGGTACTTCAATAGGGTCTGTATATCTATGCTATATCTATAATGCTAGTATTATTTTCGTGTTCTGTGCGCAAACTGTCAAACTGCCATATGTCAGAAATGACAGCAGACTCTCTTTGAGCCTATAGATGTTAACGTCGTAGAAAAAGTACCTACATACTTGATGTAGATTAATTGTTTGAAATATCAGACACCTTATGCCATAGGGTTTGTTACTTGAGTAAAGTACGTAGAGACTACAGTATGGAGTTCATCAGCAGCGCCCGAGCGATACCCCTGGGTTTGGAAGAATCCATAGGCGGCCCTAACCGCGTACCACCAGGTGGACCGCATGCTTGTCTGCTACCCTTGAGGTATAAAAAAAGCAAATTAAGCATGAATAAACAGTCGCGCAACATTTTTAAACGGATGCTTTTGGACGTTGCTCGACTCTTAATTACAAGCACAATTTTGATCGCTTTATCCGGAAAATGTTAAAAGCTACTGTCATCATCATTAACTTTTGGAAATTAATGCTTTCTTTGCCGGGAATCAAATAAATTGCTGCATCGATCGTCGTTTATCTTTGGAAAGTATTAATTAACGTTTACCTCACTCGTTTCTAGGGCTACGAGCAGTATCGATATCGGCAAAATAATTGATGCCAATATTTTAACAATATGATTGGTCTCGATAGCGAAATTTCATTGTATTAGCATTTTAATTGCTTGTCGTTTAATGTATTTATTCTTAAAATATAGCCTAGGTGTCCCATTGGTTCGAGTAGGTACTTATTTGCCTGCAAAGCAAAGGTAGCTAAGTCGATGACCGATAACTGTCACTTGTAACTAAACACTGTGTTTAGTCACCACGAAGGAAAACATCGAGAGGAAACCTGCATACGTTTGAGAAGAAATTCAAAGACGTATGTATAGTTGGACTTGAGTAACAACGATAGACGCGCTATCTGTCGCGTTGGCATCTTAAATATATCTCCCGTGAAAAGTGAGTGTTACTACCTACACAATTCTGCCAAACCTTTCAGAGATCCTTGTGGGAATGCATGCATACATTTATTTCTATAAAACGACTGATGACAGTCTAGTTAGCCAGTTAGAGTACCACAGTTAGAGTACCGCACGATGAGCTAGGTATACATTAAACGGATCTGTACGCCGGAAGTATTGGAAATTACTTTGCAACTTTGGTATGTTTACTCTCAACTTCGCTGAGGCGTTAATTGTACTAAAGCGAAGTTAAAATACCTTCTCCGCTCTGAGGATGCGAGTGGTACATTATATCGATAACGATGCCGGGTTGTACCAATGAGTTTTTTTCTCAACTTAACTACTTGAATGATTAATTATACTACCGTTACGATGAAGGAAAACATGGTGACGAATTTTCCATATGTTTGAGAAGAAATTTAACGTATACGTAACGGTAGTTTAACAACACTCCCTTTTTTATACTCCACGGATCGCAAGCATGCGGTGGACCGCATGCTTGCCTGATGGTAAGCGGTTACCGCCGCATATGGTCGCTTGCAATACCAGTGGTATCGCTCGCGCGCTGCCGACCCTGCAGGAATCTTTTCACACCCTTCTTGAAGAACTTCATGCTGTATTCTCCAGGGAAAACCTCAACGGGGAGCTAATTCCACAGCCTGAGCGTTCGCGGAGGGAAACTCCTTTGGAGCCGCGCAGTACTAACAGTTATATGGATTCTACTATGAGTGATTACCACATGATGCGCAGGAACCAAATAGAAGCAGTGCTTTTGTGGAGTGAAATAACTTCTGTATGGTGGAGGTTCTAGAGCACAATTCAAATTCTTCTTATTCCTTTCAACATGGCTCACAATACTTACTTAGTCATGTATTTTTGATATAGAGAAGACCCTTGACGCGCTCACCGATATAATAATATATCCTCACGCCTTCCCACAAGGGTCCCCGAAGGGGTAGGCAGAGGTGTATAGGTAATACCCACACACCCACTTTTCGCCAGAGGTATATTAGGTGCCAACGTGACAGATGGCTAGTCCATCGTCGTTACTTAAGCACGACTATACATACGCCTTTGAATTTCTTCTAAGACGTATGCAGGTTTCCTCTCGACGTTTTCCTTCACCGTAAAGCTCGTGGTGTGACTAATCACTGTACTTAAGTTCAGAAAAACTCATTGGTACAGTCGGGATTCGAACTTGCGACCTTTTCGTCGCAGGCAACTGCTCGAACCACTCGGCCACCACGGCTCTTCAACTTCACCGCTCACCAATATAATGATATATATATACGGCTGTTAGTAAATTTACGCTGTTTCATAGCATGACGCAATTCTCTCGTTACGCCAAAGTCAATTTTGTCCTTACATTTTCTAAAGTGGCGATTTCGAGAATTGCCCTTCAACTCTGTTGATAGCGTCAACAAGGATGGTTCTACTTAAAACTGCGTTATTAATAGCTTTTTGGTCGCTACCACCCCGGCCTTACTAATTGAAGGAACGTTGATTACTTGAAACGACGATTTTGCGCTAATTAGCTGTATTAAGGAATTAAGAGCTTTATAAGCCGAGTGGTTCGAGTAGTTGCCTGCGACACTGAAATCGCAAGTTGGAATCCCGATTGTACCAATGAGCTTTTTCTATCTTGATATTGATATATATCTTACCTAACTTGATTTAGGCAGGGGTCTTATAATGCCCACATTACACATTGCTGTTTTCTTGACAAAAACGTCTGTGCTATAGACGTGTATTTACCTCGCTTATGCTGTCAACGCATCTATTTCTCTGATCATGAGGAACCTTTGGCATTAGCTACAGTTTCACCACTTATAGGACGGTCCGTTTGTCTGTCATCATTGAAGCATGAAAGGAAAACTTTCTCCTTTCACGGCAAAGTTATTGTATAAGCACTTTTAAACACTTCCAAGTATTTGGTCGTGTTTTATACTTTCTTCAATTGTAGCTTCCGAGCCCCGGGTTGGAATATCTTCCCTCAGATAATTTATATAACTTTGGATTATTTGTTATTTTCATTTAGAATTCAGCGGTTTTCGACGCCGCTTTGTGATTCTTGCCTTTTATGCTTAGCTTAGTTATTTATTTTGTTGGAGTTTTGTTCGTGCGGTTATGGATATTAAATTCCTGTGTTTATCTATAACATTTGACTGAACAATATCAGAGCGGAGCGAAATGAAAACGTGCCGCGTAGCCTCCATGATTATAATTCTACAAAGAAACGTGGATTAGAAAAGGTGGCAGCTATTTGGTGGATTTTCCAGGGTAAGGCGCGGTATCCGTATCTGTATCCCTAGTGTTGCATACGTCTATAGGCGTAAGGGTCACATGCGAAAATAATAATATTGCCTTACGTTCATGTATCTGTGTATGTGTATATATGTGTGTGTGTACACTTATAATATTTTTTTTATATCCTTTACAATATGATCCTACTTTGTTAGTTTTTTATTTCTTTTCTTATATTTCTAAGCTTTTTTTTCTTATTATTTGTAGTAGCTGTGGTTACCTGTAATTGGGTGGACACTTATGTATGTTTTATTATGGCATATTCTGTTAATATTAAGGTGTTCTTACCTGTTGGTGATCCAAATAAATAAATAAATATTAAATTTGGATTTCAATAACGTATATAGATTTATAAATACATACTAACTGTCCAATCTAGCTTCGCTTGATTAAAAAAATATATATTCCAAATGTAAATCTAAGCCATTCGTGGCATGGATTCGACCACTTGAACACACACAATACAAAAATGGACAATTGCCAAGGTGACAAGCGAGTCCATCGCCGCTACTAATTAGTATATACATTCCTATACATCTTTGAATTTCATCTCAAACGTATGCAGGTTTCCTCTTCCTCAGTGTTTCCATTCCCCGTAAAGTGGTGTGCTTAATCAACGTATTTAAGCTTAGAAAAACGATTTGACACAATCGGGATTGCAATCTTTGTGTTGCAACTACACGAACAATATATTTATTTATTATTTATTAATTCTGATGTTAAGCCAGAGAAGTTGCATCCGTCATGGGAAGCGAAGAAACGTCAGTCAGGAATGCTACCATTTCAAGGTAAAAAGACCGTATTTAATGAAAGTTAAAATTACATAATAAATAAATAATGCAATTAAAAATTAAAAATAAATAATGCAAGAAATTAAAAAATGCGTATGTATAGTCGTGCTTGAGTAACGGCGATGGACTCGCCATCTGTCACGTTGGCACCTAATATACCTCTGGCGGAAAGTGTGTGTGTGGGTATTACCTATACACCTCTGCCTACCCCTTCGGGGACCCTTGTGGGAAGGCGTGAGGATATTATTTATTAACAATAATCGGTAAAATTTAAAGAGGCCTAGATGGAAATAGCACTCGGTCATCTTCGTCTACGTCTGAGGGATGCAAAGTAACTTTGGTAATTCAAATATGCCCAAATGCTAAATCGACCTAGCATCTTATTCCATACAAAACAACGTTCCCAAAACATACTTTACAGGAGTATTAACCATCTTTAAGGCAGCCTTGATCTTGATACGTATCTTAGTGTAGCGGGACTTAAGGTGATCCGATGTAAGCCCCTGTAATATACGTCTTGCATCTGTTGAATCCCGTGCCGTGATATATTTATCGCGAACTTCGCGTCAAGGTAACTTATATATTTTAAATCTATTACTAAGATTTGAAGAGGCGAGAAAAGACGTGCCATTTTTAACGGTTATAATAATAATAAATCCTCACGCCTTCCCACAAGGATCCCCGAAGGGGTAGGCAGAGGTGTATGGGTAATACCCACACACTCACATTCCGCCGAGGCACATTAGGTGCCATTAGGTGACTAGGCGTGGGTTTATGTAATTTAGAATATATATGTATGTCCATTTGCGTGGAACTGTCCCAAGGTTGTTACAGTGACTTATTTTTTAATCTATACTTCTATACTTAATATTATAAAGCTGAAGAGTTTGTTTGTTTGAACGCGCTAATCTCAGGAACTACTGGTTGGAATTGAAAAATTATTTTTGTGTTGGATAGTCCATTTCTCTAGAAAGGCTTTAGGCTATATAACATCACGCTACGACTAATACGAGCGAAGCATAAATGAAAAATGTAGCAAGAACGGGAAAAATTTAAAAGAAAGGATAGCTTACATCACCGTTGGACCCGATAGGTGGCGCTGCGATCGTGTTTCAGGAAATTTTACTTTGTCACCCGTGCGAAGCTAGGCGGGACAGCTAGTTATATATATATATATGAGGTTTGCATTGCGTATATTGAAGAAGGCGACAATCTTCACTTTAGATAATAAATCTATTGATTTTATAACTAATTACATATGGGTACTTAAATTCGCTGGCAGATAAACTAATTACATAATATGTCAAGAAGAAAATGTCACAGACATTTCTAAGAGCCACCGAGGGCCTATGCAATTTATGTATCTGAGTTGAGATTACTCTCTTAAACCCCTTTTGGTGGAAGTCCTTTGTGAATTGAGGAGTTATAGTTAGATTTATAATAGATACTAGCTTATGTCCGCGGCTTCGCCCGCGTGGAAAGAGCAACATACATATTTTTGCCTTTATAATATTAGAGCTTTGAATCTTTCGGGATTCAAATGTAGCCTATGTCTTAATCCTGGGTATAAGCCATCACCATAAAAATATCAGTAAACCGGCTTTTTTTCAGTCGTAAAAATGTTTTTTTTTTCAATAAAAAGTATCCTATGTTACTTCTTATACCTCCAGGAATATGTGTACAAACTTTCATGATAATCGGTTATGTAGTTTTTACGTGAAAGCGTAACAAACAAACTTACATTAACATTTATAATATTAGTAAGGATATTTACTTACTAGATACGGAACGTCATGGATAAATCTTTTCGTATGCATTTGACATTAGTTTGAAAATTGACAAAGGTTTTCGTACTTCGACTACCAATATAGTACGTAATGTGGGGGGTACGTTAAAATATTATGAACTATCCAAATATGTTTCAGTCTGCAGTCTTTCGGATCGTGTGTTGGAGTAGGTGTTCCATTTTTAGGGACTTCTTCGTAGTTTAGGGTGCTTTGGAGAAAATAGTGTCGCACAACTACACTTAACAACTAATAATAATCCACAACACCGGATTCTCAGTGTTCTTTGGAGAAAACACTACGCAACACTTAATTTACCAAGTTAATCCTGATAAAAACGATTTATTTTTCTTACTAGATCAGTGTGTTTTAGAGAAAATGGCGTGGCAAAATACACTTACCAAGTCGATAATCCATAAAATAGGATTCTATTTCTTCTTTTTCTCTTCCTTTTTAAATCCGTATCCTTTGGAGAAAACAGTGTCGCAACACTTCACTTACTAAGTCGATAATCCATAAAACCGGATTTTATTTCTTCTTTTTTTTTTCTAAATCGGTATGCTTTGGAGAAAACAGTGTCGCAACACTTCATTTACTAAGTCGATAATCCATAAAACCGGATTTTATTTCTTCTTTTTTTTTCTAAATCCGTATTCTTTGTAGAAAACAGTGTCGCAACACTTCATTTACTAAGTCGATAATCCATAAAACCGGATTTTATTTCTTCTTTTTTTTTCTAAATCCGTATTCTTTGGAGAAAACAGTGTCGCTACACTTCACTTACAAAGTCGATAATCCATAAAACCGGATTTTATTTTGTAGACCATTTGCTATGCCTTCCGTGCTATTTACTCCTAACGCCTTAGAAACACACAATTAGCTTTGTTTAATAGACACCGTTAAGGGGAACCAGAGTTAATAGGAACGAGGGCTCTTAAATGTATTGACCTTTCGCTAAAGCCTGTTTAATCATATTGTGTGAGTTACTTCGATGTGGTAACGGAAGTAGGATGTGACTTAAGAAAATAAAATAAAAAACAAAAATAATGTATTTTATTTAATAAATTCATTAATTTGAGGTGACTTTTCATCATTCATTTTGTTTGCACTTATCGGTCTCTTAACACAGTAAAGTAGGCTAGATTGTTTTATATTGATATACTAGCTGTGCCCCGCGACTTCGCGTGGAATCAAATAAAAATATATTTTTTTAGTTTCTACCATAAGTAACTCCTTTTTACACTATCTACAAGTGAAATTCCCGTCAATTGATCCAGCCGTTTTTAGAGATTAGTCGGAAAAACAGACAGACAGACATAAATTGTAATAAAAAAATATTTTGGTGTATGTACCATGCACATGCATTTAATAAAAAGCGGTTATTTTAATATTACAAACAGACAATCCAATTTTATTTATTTGTATAGATTATTGATAATGATTATAGAGACTATGATAAAATACAACACTTAAATAAACTACCTACTAGAACCAATATCCCTAATCAGTGTCCCGTGGAAGGGTATCAACAACGCAGTCAAATTGTTATCTTCACGAAGTAAAAATTGCCACATCCAATGGAATACTGTCTTCTTTCGACATCACAAAATAAACAGCCCAGCTGTAGTGGTAGATCGTGCAGTCAATTAGCCCACCCTCTCTCTCATTTTGAATCGTATGTCTTGTAGCCTAAGGTAGGAATCAGCTCGCGCAGACTAATCCCCGAAGCAGTTTGTCAACTTCTTATTAGACATTCCGTTTGAGGAGCTTCTGAGACGCTTCGGTTGGGACTCGTGATCGAGCTTACGTTGTTGCGTACAATAACAGTGCTGAATACAAAGGGATTGATACTAGAAATGTTCAGAAACGAACGCGAACCTGAGAGGAGACGTTCTGTCCAAATTAAATCCAATGAAGTAGACCACAGATTCTCCACAGAATATTACGGCAAAACAGCATTAATATTGTGTAGCGGCGAGCATTGAAACTTTTTTATATATATATCCTCACGGGTCCCCGAAGGCGTAGGCAGAGGTGTATAGGTAATTCCCACACACTCACATTCCGCCAGAGTTATATTTTTAGGTGCCAACGTGACAGATGGCGAGTCCATCGCCGTTACTCAAGCACGACTATACATACGCCTTTGAAATACTTCTCAAACGTATGCAGGTTTCCTCTCGATGTTTTCCTTCACCGTAAAGCTCGTGGTGTGACAAATCACTGTACTTAAGTTCAGAAAAACTCATTGGTACAGTCGGGATTCGAACTTGCGACCTTTGCGTCGCAGGCAACTGCTCGAACCACTCGGCCACCACGGCTCTTAGTACTTAATTATCATATTGATTGTTCTTAGTAATTAATGTGTGAAACGTACGAATTGGAATAATTTAACCCGTAGGCAGGCTTAGGTGGTTAGCTGATAAGAGATATCGCACTCGGAGTCTCATTAAAATACAATATTTGATAAATTCCCTTCGTACTACGGTTTGCAGAATTTAAGACGTTAAATGAATTTACATGTATTTATACGTATAAAGTTACAAACTAAATAAAAAGTTTGATAGCAAGTTTGTTTTATTATTAGCTTGATTTATAGAATTGTAATCTATATTCAAATTGAATATTCATACTTGCGAAAGTTTATATTTATTTCTTCGGCATTGAACCAAAGACCTCAACGTCTAGAGCCAACTTTAACTAACTTTACCGTTGAGCTAGGCTGAGTTCCCACAGTCTGTTTTTTGCTTATGTTTTACACCCCCGCGGGAAATGCCCAAGACATATTCTTTAAGTTTTTTAATTATATGTTCTAACTCTTAAACATTCATATATTTGCATTATAAATAACATTTACATACCTCATGTATATATATCATGAAATGATTCCTACACGGTTAGCAGCGCGCGAGCGATACCCCTGTTGTTGCAAGCTTCCAAGGCGGCAGTAACCGCTTACCATCAGAAGGACCAGAGGCTTGTTTGCCACCCGCGTGGTTAAAAAAATTACATACATAACGTTAATAACTAAAAATACAACTAAAAGTACATATCAGATTATAACTTATATGTACTTTTATTTATTTTTAAATATATATAAAATTTATAAAAATTTTAAATTGGCCGAGTGGTTTGTGTAGTTGCCGGCCACACAAAGAATGTTGCAGGATCGAACCACTCAGCCACCACGGCTCTTGTCATGTCAGAATAATGTCAACAATTGACATTAAATTCTCACAATGAAAATACTTTCATACGAAGAGTATGAAGAGTGATGAATGTGGACGAAGCGAAAGAGGTTGTAAGTCTAGAGAGAATTGGCGCTTTGTTCTCTCTGCCTACCCCGTTAGGGACTCGGCGCGATGATATGTATTTGGCGCGCGCTACTGCGAGTGAAAGAGAGAGAAGTATAAAAACATGAAAACTTGGTGAGTTATTCCATTTAATTTGGCAAAATGGCGAAATCTAGAGACAGCTTCTTCAACCAACGCTGTGTGTTTTGGAGAACACATAATAGAACTGTTTTTGTGTGTAATTCTCACACACTGTAATCCAACAGAATAACGCATAAAGCTAAATTTGAGGGTACTCCAATCAAGGAAGTATGCTTAATCTTTGAAAGCATCTTAACCACCCTCGTATTCACAGCTGATGTATGGCGAGTTTTATCACCGCCCGGATATATTAAGTTAATGAGCAACCCAATAACCTCAGCCATAAACCCTGTGACACGGGTTAATGACTCCCATTTACCAGCCAATAGCGATACAATAATATGCTATTTCCGTGTTTCCATCCCGTACTTCTATTGAGCAGGGAAAAGGTTTTTGAGGTTTATGAAAGGTGTTTTTCTAAAATGGTGAGATTTTTATCTTGTCCACCACCTATTTTGAGAGCTGTGGTTTCTGGTTTATATATCTCTTTATATATATATTTCTTCTGTATGTGTGTATGCCACTGAACTCCACCTAAACGGCCTTCTGGTCTAGTGGTAAGACCACCTGACTGGGAAACTTGAGGCTGCGGGTTAGATTCCCGCTGACGGCAGATATTTGTGTGATGAACACGAGTACTTGTACCTTAGTCTTGGATGTCCTATTGATTTACATATATATATTTATCTATAGATTATTTATTGTCCTATTGATTAGTGAATATATCTAGTGAATATATAACAAACTTACATTCAAATTTATAATATTAGTAAGGATACAAGAATTTTTAGAAGATGGCTCGTAACAATAGCACTATATTTGCACGCTGGTATATATCCGTTAGAACATGTGTGTACTGTATATTTGAAATTATAAGGCCTGTTTATACCATGTTTTTGCAGATAAAATATTATGGTTATGATTTTAAAACTACCAGTTCTCACTAGACTTACAGACTTCATACTAGACTTACAGAAAATTGTTCAGACTTTCTATCCCGAAACAAGAAAATGAACCATCAAAATATGATAAGATTATCCGATTGTTGTTTTTGTAAACATAAGTCCATTTGAAGTAGTGATTCAGCCAAGACAACGGGAAGAAGGTAACTATGATACAGTGTTGATCTTGGCGAAAGTTAAATACATTAACTGCAAATGTGATTTGCAGCTTTAATACCCCAGATTCTCAGAGACGTATACCAAGCGGTGGGGCGTGACTGAGAGGGGGTAGGTATATACTCCCCGTATTTTAATATTTAAGGCACAATTGGTGGCGCCACCGTGCATGCTCGAATCCCAACGGTACGAATGAGTTATTCTGAACTCAAGTGATTAATCACACCACGAGCTTTACGGTGAAGGAAAACATCGAGAGGAGACCTGCATACGTCTGAGAAGCAATTCAAAGGCGTATGTATAGTCATGCTTGAGTAGCCCCGATGGCCTCGCCATACCTATATCCATATCATTTGGCATGTAAGACGTATCTCCGGTGAAAAGTGGGTGTGTGAATATTGACTACACATTCTAAGTTGAACATAACGAACTTAATATCATAGGGCGATCAGTACCTTGGAAATCACTTTACTAAATCGATGAAACATTCAAAGGTAAAGAGATGATTGTGGAGGATGCGATAAAAGGTTTGTATGTCTAGAGAGGACTGATACGGGATAGAGCATTCTGCATATCCAGTGCGTATACTATGTGTGATGTATGTACGCTGAAATAGGTCTAATAATAGTCTGTGATCAGATGATACCATGTCTTTTTTTACATACGAATGGTGCATATTGATATTCTCCAAACGCCGTAATTGATGCCACACCCTCACACATCTCATACTTACGGCAAGAGAACAATATGTTACGGAAGTATGAGGATAAATGCAGCAGTCGTGATCGCGAGAGACTGCTACAAATCCGGTTAATACCAGACGGAAAGTTTGCTCTTAGTGTGTAAATTATGAGTTCGTTTGTGATCGGACTATTGTGTTATTTCGACATTAATTATATTTAGAGCTATTGGAGTTGTGATCCTAGATCGTTAACGGGTTAAGGGATCGAATCCGCAATCGTTTATAATGCTTGTGGTTGGATTTTCTTATTACGGCGATAGTATTTTTAGCTGGACTTAAATTTTCAAGTCATTCAGACATCGAATGTAAAGGCGATACATTAAGGCGGAGTTTCTGTTAAGGCAACTTCGGCTGTTACTGTTATATCTGCCTTCTGCTGCGTTCCTCGCAGGTCTATGTAATCGCGCCAGACGGCCGGTCATTTATATAAGTTTTCAGTCAGTAAACAAACTCAGAGAAAATTAGGTCTAGACAGATAAGTGCGCTTTGTAAAGGCTCTCAAATTATATTGTATATCAATGTATTTATTTTACTAACGAGACAAATAGTAAAGATTATAATATAAAACAATAAATGCGACCCAATACATAAAATAAACTTTACATACGAAATTGAATTTGATGGACGCAATTATTCTGCTCGCGCGAAACGATTTGCAATCAATTTGCTCATCCAATTGATATTAATTCAATTGATAGATTCACGAAAAATTGTTATAATTTTGTCCAGCGCCCAATAAGCCGGTGTGACCAATCCGCTCCACAATCACATTGGCAAAAAGATAACGACAGAATTACACAGACGGCGCTTTTTTACATTTTTCATCGGAGATTAATTGTACAGTCGGGGTAAGTAAAGGTTCGTCATCTTAAAGACGAATCTTGCTTGCACCAGGGCAGTCAGTCATGGTAACATTCAACTTCAAACGAGTTCTAACGTCGACATATCTAATAGCTATTAAAAGTTGCTACATAACTAGGTTATATGTCAAATGTGCATATACAGAGCTGCCTATTTAGTTTTAGTTTCAAAAGGGAGTAAGAGTCTACGTCTTGATTAAGGAATTAATTTTAAAACTGACGTAGATTTTCTCACGCAGAGTGCACTAGTACGTTATTATGGCAAACCTTCGTTGTAGGAACGAGTCTGTTTTGCTTCTTCCCTTTTGTCTGCCCGAATGACGCGATGATGAATGATGCGAGCAGTTGCACCGCTGCATACGGCCGAACGTCCTCCGGTTTGCTCTTCCGCTCGATGACAGCTAGTTGTGGGTCGTGACAGTGACCATTTGATACATTATTCGAATCCGATGCGTTAATATATACGTCTCGATGTGAGATGCGAGTAAAAGTTGCGCATATAGGTATTTTTACGACAGTTTCCTTCACCTAAAGCTCGTCGTATGATGAGTAATGTATACATTTGTTCTCTCGCAAGGGTCCCGAGTCTAGGTAGGGCATAACGGGTTTCCCGTTCGAATTTGGAGCTGCCCGACTCCACCTTATAGAAAGAAGTACGTAGCCAAATAACACAGTTTACTGTGTTGTGTTCCTACGCGGTGAATAAGGTTACCAGTAATGAGCGCCTTGGGGAGAGGGGAGGATTGTTATATTGTGCTGACAGCAGATGGATTAGTCCCATTATGCTGCCAACATAGCATAACCCTCCGAAAACAGTGGCAACGCGCAAATTATACTTCGGTATTGTACGCGTAAATAGGCTGCGGTAACCGTTTTCCCATCGGGTGAGCCGTATGCTTGTTTGCCACTTTTGTTATATAAAAAAAATAATTGCCTACCCCTATCCAGAAGTGTAAGATCCTCTTCTCGCTGGAGTAGATTTAAGTGCTAATGGCAAAGCATGACTATGTTAAGTCGTTCTTGGGAAACGGCTATAAACTTGTTTTTTTATACCACTATGATGACAAACAAGCATCCGCCTGATGTTAAGCGGGTACCCGCGGTATCAACAGGGGACATCACTTGCGCCATACCAACCTTGCAAGAATCTTGTCAGACCCATCTTGAAGTACTCCACGCTGTATTGTCCAGAGAACCTCAACGGGGGAGTTCATTGACTCATGATCTGCTGATGGATACTCGCTAGTGGAAACCCTTATTAGTGATTTTGATTTGATTACGTAAATTGGGTGAGTTCTGGATTGATCTGGCAAGTACTTGAAATTGATTAGCTTATTTACTCTGCCCGCACACTATTGTAACGAAGTCTTGCAATGGCCGGTCGCAGCTCCTGACAAATATATTAGTCAGGTGGAGCAGGGATCCAATTTGATTCGACCAATTTGTTAACAAGATAAATTGCCCAACGTTATTTAGTACAGTCTGCCCGGAATATTGTTTGTTATTTGGAACGCTTAGGCAGCCATCCAACTTGATGTAAAATTGATGATAGCGTTATACTCTGATACTATGACACATATATATATATATAGTTATGAATAACCGCCTTAATAATTAAGCATGTTCACACGAGTTGGAAAGTATGAAAAAGATATTGAAAGAAGGATAACTGCCGGAAATAAGGTGAATGGAGCCATGTCGGCGTTGATGGGCAGTAAAAGTCTGAGCAAGAATGCTCGAGTTGCTGTCCACAACGCGATATTGGTACCTACCTTATTGTATGGCCGCGAATCCTGGGTATGTCAGAGGAAGTATGAAAATAGCTTGAATGCAGTTGAGATGAAATCAACTGGCGTGATTGAGGGCGTGATTGTAAGGATGAAGAAAGGCATGTTACGTTGGTTTGGACACATAGAAAGGATGAATGAAGAAATATTGACGAAACAGATATACAAAGCAAAAGTGTGTGCAAGAAGAGGCAGAGGAAGGCCACGTTCCAACTACCTGGATCAAATAGATCGGACTCTCAAGGACGGGAACGTTAAGAGTACTCGAAACCGACGAGCATGTATGAAGAGACTGATGAATGTGGACGAAGCGAAAGTGGTATGTAAGTCTAGAAAGAACTGGCGCTATATACTCTCTGCCTACCCCTTCGGGATCCTTGTGGGAAGGCTCGAGGATATATAATAATAATATTAAATATAAATATGAATAGTGTTTTTTTGGATTGGATATAAGCCATTTCATACTGAATCTGATTCGCTTCAAAATAAAGTCAATGCCTGAAAAGCGTACAGAGACGAGACTACGAATTTATGGTCATGTCATGCGAAGACTTGAAGATCGCATGACTTGAAAGTACTGCAGCTTGAGTCAAGACCAAAAGGCCCTGGTAGACTCCGACTAATATAGATATGGGTTATCTTTAAAGACCTCGCAAAAGATTACCTAGACCCGCTGACGACCAAGAAATGATGCCTGGAGAAGGACGGTTAGGAGAGCCGACCCCAAGTATGGGAAAAGGCGTGAACAAGAAGAGAAGAAGATTACACACTGATTTTAAAAATTGATTACAACTCTTCAGTCTGCATGGACATTACCAATCAATGGTTGTCATACTATACAGTTTGTTCGTTGTATATTCATGTCTATGGTTTTATTATCATAAGACTAGCTGAATCTCTGGTTTTGCTGTGTTCAATGTTAGCTATAAAGGATTTAATCCTTAATAATATTATAAATGTGAGTTTGTTTGTTACGCTTTCACGTAAAAACTACTTAGCCGATCATCATAAAACTTTGTACACATATTCTTGGAGGTATTAGAAGTAACATAGGATACTTTTTATTGAAAAAAAAATTTTTTTGTGAAAGATAAAAAAGCCGTCCACGCCGACGAAGTCGCGGGCACAGCTAGTATTTAATATTTTATATCAAAAACTCTTATCATATTATGTCTGAGAAAGGTACGAATATTTGACTATGTTTCAAAGTCATTGTTTAAAGTTTAAAGTAATATTAATTGCGAACTTAGTTTACAAAATGCACGAAGTCTCTTTGAGAGGGCTCACAAATTCTTTTTAAAGTTTACGAGCAAGTCTTTAAAGATAAGTAATTAATGTTGTATCTAGCGAGATAGAACTTAAACTTATTTCAGTCTATTGATCTATAAAATTACAAAACAATCTAACTCATTGAATTAAAAACAAAAACAGCTTAGACTTATAATAAATAATAATATATCCACACGCCTTCCCATAAGGGTCCCGAAGGGGTAGGTAGGGGTGTATAGGTAGCACCCACACACCCACTTTCCACCAGAGATATATTTTAGGTGCCATCGTGACAGATGGCGAGTCCGTCGCCGTAACTCAACCACGACTATACTACTACTACTACTACTAGGGTACTACCTACCTGCCTACCCCTTCGGGGACCCTCGAGGGAAGGCGTGAGGATATATGTATTTATTAACATAAAACTAAATATATAGAAACTAAAATAGATATATGTATTTAAAACATAAAATTATAAACAAAAAACAACAGCTTAGTCTGCTATATGATATCCTATTAATATTGTAAATGTGTAAGTTTATCAGGACGTTTGTTAGTCGTTTCCACACAAACTGTTTTAATGAATTGGGTCGAATTTGAAACAGAAATATATTTTTAACTGGATTAATACATACAATATGCGAATTGTCTCGAATAACATGCGCGCGAAACCGCGGCGCTCTGTTTGTAATTATTATGAATATACATTTTTGTCAGTCTTAAGACTGACAAAAATGTCAGTCTGCTCGCCTAGTAAGTGGTAATCGGCTAAAGCCATTTATAATATACTAGCTTATGCCCGCGGCTTCGTCCGCGTGGAAAGAGCAACATACGTATTTGCCTTTATAATATTAGAGCTTTGAATCTTTCGGGATTCAAATGTAGCCTATGTCTTAATCCTGGGTATAAGCCATCACCGTAAAAAAATATCAGTAAACCGGCTTTTTTTCAGTCATAAAAATGTTTTTTTTTTTTCAATAATAAGTATCCTATGTTACTTCTTATACCTCCAGGAATATGTGTACAAACTTTCATGATAATCGGTTATGTAGTTTTTACGTTAAAGCGTAACAAACAAACTTACATTCACATGTATAATATTAGTAAGGATTATATTCCAATAATGAGCTCCTTAGGGAGGGGTGAAGATTGTTATGTGTTGGCAGCAGAGGGATTAGTACCATTATGCTGCCAATAATAACTTTCCGAAGACAGACGAGCAGCGAGCAAGTGATACTTCGGTATCGTCAGCGTAAATAGGCTACGGTAACCGCTTCCCATCAAGTGGGCCGTATGCTTGCGTTGAAACAAATATTTTTGATTTTATTTTGAGTCAATGTGGTGGGTTATAGTCACAAGTATTGGAAAATAATGGTTCTATCTCGGTTCCCGTGGGGTACGGGCGTGGGCGGAAGTATTTAATGATTTTATTATAGCAATTTCCTTCCTTCCCGTACCATGTAGATAGTCGTGCCTATACAATAAAATGATCATTAACCTTATCCCCTACTCTATGGATCCCCAAGGATGTGAGTCGCGGGATAATTGACCATTTGCAATAATTAATCTTTCACAAAAAAAGAAAAATGTTTCCTTTGTAAAGTTTTTAATAAGGTCCTGAAACACGATCGCAGCACCAATCGGGTCCAATTGTGTATCTAAGCCATTCTCGAATCCATCTGAAGACACACAGAAAATGTCACTAGTGATTATATAATACTGTTTTCGAAACAGTAGCAGAATAAAAATAATTAATAAAGGCAATTAAAACATAAAGACAGTGTTTTAATTAAAATGGGTCTATTCACTGGAAGCTTGAACGCAATAGCTGCACGACGGTGAACGCCAATATGGCTTAAAAATGAAGGGTGTCAGATGCCGAGATACTGTCCAACGGCGACTCATTTAGACAACCCTACATAACGGTAGGGTTGTCTACAACGAAAACTGTTTAATGAAATAGTAAGATAGTTATTGCAATTTTTCTTTACAGTTAAAGTTTTTATTCTTACTCGTGCTTGAGTAATGGCTTATTTTACACGTTTAACACTTCATAAGGATATATTCACACCTTTTCCCGAAGGGGTGGGTAGTGTGTAGGCAGTACCCACACGGCTACTTTCCGCCAGAGATATATTTTAGGAGCCAACGTGACAGTTCGTCGCAGTTACTCAAGTAAGACCATACTCTGTCTTTGTGTATGTCTTTTGAATTTCTTCTCAAACGTAAACAGGTTTCTTCTAGATGTTTTCCTTCACAGTTAGCTGGTAGTGTGACCAATCACTGTACCTAACGTCAGAAAAAATCATTGGTACAGTTGGGATTCGATCTTACAACCTTTGTGTTTTTTGCAATTACACGAACCACTCGGCCACCATGTCTAATACGTCACTTTAAAAGGTAGACTACAAAATATCGCATACGTATACTTATTTCTCTTGACGTCTTCTCCCCAAGTGTGCACAAAGACTGATGGAATAACACTAGTTAGTTAGTTGGAATCTAGTTAAATAACTAGGTTCGAACGTGACAGACACTGTCACGTTGGCTCCTAAAATATATCTCTGGCGGAAAGTAGCCGTGTGGGTACTGCCTACACACTACCCACCCCTTCGGGAAAAGGCGTGAATATGTCCTTATGAAGTGTTAAACGTGTAAAATAAAAGCGATGTTAAATCTCAACCCTAAAAGCCCGTAGGTACGTATCACCTTATTTCGATGAAATTCCATTTGATACCGGCCGCGGGCGGACTATCAACGGTTATCGAGAGCAATCGTGTGGCCACAGATTGAAATGAATCGATTAAAATCATATGAGCACTTTGTACGATTACCGATCAATCGGTTGGATAGCCTTCGCCTGGTCGCATGTCGAATGTATTGTTTGTTCCAATTATCGAATGTGATCGCACGTTAATGAAATATTTAAAACTGGATCATTTAAATAAAATCTGGATCAATTAAAAACTAGTACAGTGATTAGTCACACTACGAGCTTTACGGTGAAGGAAAACATCGAGAGGAAACCTGCATACGTCTGAGAAGGAATTCAAAGGCGTATGTATAGTCATGCTTGAGTAACGGCGATGGACTCGCCATCTGTCACGTTGGCACCTAATATACCTCTGGCGGAAAGTGGGTGTGTGGGTATTACCTATACACCTCTGCCTACACCTTCGGGGACCCTTGTGGGAAGGCGTGAGGATCATTTAAAGACGTGGAGGCCGAGTAGTTCGAGTAGTCGCCTGCAATGCTTATATTGTCCCAGGTTATTATTATTTATTATTGTTGAAAAGATAGAAATAGAGTTTGTTACATATATATTCAAAACAAGAACAAGATTATTTCTTTAGTATGACAGTTGGAAGAATGAATTCTTCGTTCAAATCAAAAAGAGCTTCTTTTTTTTATTTTTAAATCGATGGCACCACATACATAGTTAATAAGGTTATTACGATAAAGGTTATAATATTTACATTTACAACAATTATTATTATATTATTGCAAGTTCGCATTATGTCCACTAAAGGCGCTTTTTTTCTCTACTTAAGTACGGTGATGACTTTACGAGCTATACGGCTCACTAAGTCTTCACGCCTTCCCACAAGGGCCTTCGATTCGTTGGGATAGACAGAGGTGTCTAGGTACCCACGCACCCACGTCAAAAGACGTGTGTATAGTCGTAATTAAGTAACGGCGAAGGTCTAGCCATGTGTAATTTTGGCACCTAAAATATATCTTGCGGAAAGTGGGTGTGTGGGTACTACCTATACACCTCTGCCTACCCCCTTCGAGGACCCTTATGGGAAGGCATGTATGTAAAAATGTATATTTAAAGTACCTAAATAATAAAATCATGCTTACAAATATAAAAAAAAATTGCATATAAATGAGTTATCATTTATATAAATAATTTGGATAGCACCGAAATACACAAACTCCTGAGAAAAATTGTTGGATTCTCGACTAATAAAAATTCTTTGATTAAGTCTAGCAACAATACAGAAAATGTCAAAGGAAGTAAAGTATATATCTACTGATCCAAAGAGACCCGAAGAAGACACTTTTTGCGTTACTCCTATGTTTTGCATATTCAACACCGCCTACGGAAATCCTCAATTCATACCCCGAATTCTGTTCTCGTTTCCGTATAATAGGAATCAATGCAAACAGCTGCAATCCTTTGGCTATTGACCTTATTCTCGCCCCTGTGGCTCCATACAATGCATGAAACAAATAGCAACCAACCATGAACACTCTATTTATCAGTCTTTTGACTTGTATTACCATACTTGCGAACATTACTACAGTACGTTACATCGGCGGGTTTGTGTGAAAACGCTGTATCAAAACACTGTGGTAATTTGCAATGGATACGCGGTTATGCGTAAAGGACGGGAGAGAATATCTACATGAAACGCATGGTACGTTAGTGATTGATCTTCAGCAGGAAATTGTAGTCTCGGACTGAATGCCTCGTCTTGGTCACGTCAGTTGAGGTCGAAGCATTCCTTGTATAAGGAATAAAAATGATAATTTAACATATAATATATATATATATATATATATAATATAAGAAAACAAGGACTATTATGCATTTATAGCGAATTTTTCTCGGATTTGTAATTGTTCAGATGTTCATATAAAATAATATATCCTCACGCCTTCCCATAAGGCAGAGGTGTATAGGTAGTACCCAGACACCCACTTTCCAGAGATATATTTTAATTGCCAACGTGACAGATGGTGAGTGCATCGCCGTTACTCAAGCACGACTATACGCCTTTTAATTGCTTGATCGTTTAGATCATTTCACTTTGAAATGGTTTTATATACATTTAGTAGTGTAGTTAAAGAAGATGCTTCGATCAAAATCATTACGCGGAGTCCCTCATGGAGTATACAGAGATAGTAGAGCGCCAGTTCTTACTAGAGTTACATAGAAATGGGGATCCCATACCCAGGATTAGGCCATAGACTACATTTTAATTCCGAATAATTAGAAGTTATAATAATATATCCTCACACCTTCCCACAAGGGTCGCCGAAGGGGTTGGCAGAGGTGTATAGGTAATACCCACACACCCACTTTCCGCCAGAGGTATATTAGGTGTTAGTTCTAATATTATAAGTCGTAAGTTTGTATGTTGCTCGTTCATGGCATAGTGGCTAAACTGATTATATTATGAAAATATGCAAGCAACTTTTTTGAACTTCACGCGGGCGAAGCCGCGGGTATATATATATATATGTATATGTGTAGTTAGGTATTTTTTTCTTGAATAAAACCTATGTTAAGCGCTAATTCAGTTATTTCACTGTCTCTCACAAACTTTCAAATTAAGAATTTTTTTACACGAGGTATATACATTTAAAAAAAAACAGTGGGGAATTTACCAAAATAATGAAATAATAAGCGCAGGTTCTTAATATCGCATCGGGATGCGCAAGTGTAGAAAAAAACGTGGCTGAACAAAATGCTAGCACTATCTCTATTGAGTTGAGTCTCTATCTATATATGCCTTTACTTTGCTGTCCCGCCCAACAAAGGCCGGGTGAATTAAAAAAAAAATCCTGAAACACGATCGCAGCACCACTTATCGGGTCCAAAATTGTGAATCTAAACCATTCTCGAATCCACCGGATACACAGAAAATTGCAGTGACAAACACACACACATATATAAAGGTATGTTACATGGGGGTGTAAAGTCAAATTCACCTAATTTTCCTATCTCCGCGCTTGCCGCTCAGAGTCAAGCTTATTCAAGTACGAAATCCATTAGGAACGATGTTTTACAATGTGTTCGCAGTAACAGCCCAATTTAAATTCAATTTACTTTGTTACGACGTTGTTTGTAAAACTTTGGATTTTCACGTTTGAACATCGTGGAAATATCTTAACGTTTTCATAATATGACGATGTTATAGCAGCCTTTTTACTGTAAATGTGGTAAGCTAGTATACTCGGCTGGTATGGCTGGCCGGAAGGCGCTAATTAAAGAAAAACTTCCTGTCGACTGTTAAGGGATGTCGGTAGAGTTTCTATGCAGCGGCATAAAAGCAAACCCGTTTCTGCTATCAGCAAATCCATGTAGACTTAAGTTAAAACCTGCATATTTAGATTGCAGGTTTGCAGCGTATAAAAATAATTTTAATCACACATATGAATATAAGCGAAATTGGAAACCGCGACCTCAAGCTATGCAATTATGAGCTTTGACCGCCAGACCAGACGGCAGTCATTATTTTTAATTGCAATCGTAATTAAAAGCCATGTGTGTTAGGTAACATACCGGCAACGGCTGCAGTGCAACAGATAACGTTTGCTGAAGCATTATGCACTAGACATTTCTGTCAAGTAATTAGGTTCAGAGGTTGTAATGCGTCAGTGGGACCTACATACATATGGCCGAACAACATCTGTGTCGGCTAATTAATTGCACCGACTGTACACTGGGAATTAGTGCCCATAATCATGGCTTACTGTTGAAATATCCCAGTGCGCTCACATGAGTGGTGAGACAAAGTAATCCTTAATTACATGTAGTTTAAATACAAACTGTAGTGTAGTTTGCGAGATTCTGGATCTCCGTATTGAAGATGTGTTTATTTTTTCTTTTTAATATTTTATGTTAATGTTAATAGCCGGGACCGGATTTCTGGTAAGGCTTTTTAGCGTTAATTTCACTTGAAAAGTTAGCTCTGTAAAGTTTATATAATAGTTATAAAAATTACGTTAATTTCCGCGCAAGAAGCCTCATAAAATACAGTGATTAGTCACACCACGAGCTTTACGGTGAAGGAAAACATCGAGAGGAAACCTGCATACGTCTGAGAAGAAATTCAAAGGCGTATATATAGTCGTGCTGGAGTAACGGCGATGGACTCGCCATCTATCACGTTGGCACCTAATTTACCTCCGGCGGAAAGTGGGTATTACCTATACACCTCTGCCTACCCCTTCGTGAAAAAAAAGTGGATACACAAAACTGCTCGTAAAAACACCAAAAAGGTTTGACTCCAGGAATAAATTTAGTTATAAACGATTTAAAGAGGTCAGTAAGCTAATACTTTATACCACTATGGAATACTCCCGAGCCCATTTACCGTACAAAGCAAGAGTAGCTCAAATATTAATACAGTAAGTGTTGTAAGTAGATTCGATACCTCTCGTCCATTGTCGGCGAAATTGATTTTGCAATGGAGCCCTCGGAGCCGGATCTCATTTCCCTTGTTATTTTATCAAAACCGCTCTATTTGGCTTTCCCTTAGTAGTGGAATCAGATCAATGTCGATTAGATGAACATCAAATAGTTTAATAGAATTATTATAAGGCTAATGAAACAATTCAAATAATTAAATATCTTAGAAGGTAGATGGATAGAGAGGAAGCGGTTGACCGAGATTACCATGTATGAGTCATATAAGAGTCCATTGAAAGTTCGAATTTTGTTCGAGCCCATCAAGAAACACATGGGAAGTTCGAATGCCGACTGTATCAATTAGTTTTCTGAATTTAAGTACAGTGATTAGTTGCGCAACGAGCTATACGGCGAAGGAAAACATCGAGATGAAACCTGCATACGTCTGGAAAGAAATTCAAAGGCGTGTGTACAGTCGTGCTTGATTAACGGCGATGGACTCACCATCTGTCACGTTGGCTGGCAATGAGATAGGAGTCAGATAGGGAGAGGTGAGGATTCAGATAGAAAAAGTGTCTGTCATGACGTATAGGTAGGTCAAAGTGATTGCGCTGGACAGAAATAAATGGATGGAATTACATAAAAGTCGCTAACAGAAGCCAAGCTCTAAATGATGTATGGTGATGATGAAATGAGGAGCACATTCGAAACCGGTCCGAGGTAGTTGTGTTTAGGCTTCGGTAATCACGCTATCGGCTAAACCTTCTGTATTGCTTTTTAATCATGCCTATAATTAAGGCTATATTTTCCTGGCCAATAATAGTATATATGTAGCTCTATAATGAGTAAAATAAGTATGTACATTATATGATTAGTCACACCACGAGCTTTACGGTGAAGGAAAACATCGAGAGGAAACCTGCATACGTCTGAGAAGAAATTCAAAGGCGTATGTATAGTTGTGCTTGAGTAACGGCGATGGACTCGCCACCTATCACGTTGGCACCTAATATACCTCTGGCGGAAAGTGGGTGTGTGGGTATTACCTATACACCTCTGCCTACCCCTTCGGGGACCCTTGTGGGAAGGCGTGAGGATATATTATTATTACGAGTTCCTTACGGGGTAGACAGAGACAATAGAGCGCTAGTTCTCTCTAAAATTAAATTAAAATGTACATACCTCTTTCATCGTCGAAACTCATGAGTTTCTTCATAAATGCTCAGCGGTTCCGAGTAAGCATAAAAGCTTTAGTATTTTATGCCTTCAATGTTAGGTATCATGGACATCCATCTTAAAACTAATCTGCCTAAAACTATTTGTGCGGTTTGCATTGTTCACTATTTCTGCATAAATTGAATGCTATTGTGTGACCGCAAGGACAGGTTCGATGCCCAGCGCTAAGTGCACTTAATCTTGTCTGAAACTATTTGTGACAGCCTTCCAAAACTATTTATGTTGCTGGATACATTTGTACTTTGACTTGTAAGCTCGTTTAGCTGTCGACCACACTTGTAAGTGTATAATAATTATCTACCTTTATAGTTGAGTCCCTCTCGAGGGAGCATGAGACACTAGGGCGCTAGATTTATCTAGATTCGATAGTAAATATTATTATCTAGACAATTATAATGCACAAAATCGACAGTGGAAGATTCCCTTTCAGTATTAGACTTTATGTTTGCTTATTCCTCTTGCTTTGATTATCAATGCTTCTAGGTAGTGTTGCAATCCTGCGAAGAGATTTCCTATAATAGTTAAATCATTTAGTCTCCTTATTACATCATACACTTCGGTATGTTGAACAGAATTACGATTGACGTGAAACTTTACCTAATTACAGTGAAGGCAAACATTGTGGGGAAGTTTTTTTATACCATTTAGGTCGCAAATAAGGACGTGGCCTGATGGTAAGCGGTTACCGCCGCCTATGGATGCTTGCAACGGGAATCGCTTGCGCTTGAATTTAATGTTTAAAATCGTTTCACACTCTTCTTAAAAGCTCATGCTGTACTCTCTAGGGAAAACTCAATAGGGAGATCATTCTACTGCCTAATCGTACGCGGAAAGAAACTTCTTTGATGGCACCCGGAGGCCCTTTTGAGAAGAAATATAGATTATAATACAATCGTGGGAGAATGACATGATCGCGATCTGTCACGTTGGCACTGAAATATGTAGTTGGAGACAAAGGTTGTCATTATACTACTTAACCCTTATGGGAAAGCGTGATTGGCATTGGTAAGCAGAATAATTGAGATGCACAACTAAACTAATCGATAGGTACAAACGACTTTCAGTAATCTCTTGCCGAGGATAACAGAGGGGAGTACCCACTCGAGCAAAACTTTTCCTTATCACCAACGTCCCGGTACGTGACTTCGGCGCATTTCCTTTATATGTGTGTTGACATTTTTAGGTTATCCAACCATACCATATTATGAGCCCTACTGACCGAGTGGTTGCCTGCAACACAAAGATTGCAAGTTTGAATACCGATGAGTTTTTCTAAACTTAAGTACGGTGATCAGACACACCAAGAGTTTGCGAGGTAAATCTCATGGTGTGACTGATCAGAAAAACTCATTGGCACAGTTGGGATTCGAACTTGCGATCTTTGTGTCGCACTAGTCGAACCACTCGGCCAGAACGACTATAAATATATGTATATATATTCATATATATGTATCCGTTGTACAGACACCTATCGTTAAACCTCACGTATTTAGTTTTCACTCATGTTTATTATCCAGTTGAAATTTACGAGGCAGCTAACGTGTAAAGCCACGCCTGCCATATATGTGTTAGTGTTTTATTGTCATAATGGTGAGTATTTATAAAGAGACTGACGAATGTGTATGTAGTGAAAAAGTCCTGGAAGACTAGAGAGCTCTACTGTACTCTCTTTTCTTACCCCGGACTCGGGGTTTTAATAAAGCAGCCTTTATTTTGCTCTCGTTGCTCTCAACACAATAACTGCAATTTCGAACTAACTACAGTGATTAGTCACACCATGAGATTTACGGTGAAGGAAAACATCGAGAGGAAACCTGCATACGCTTGAGAAGAAATTCAAAGGGGTATTTACAGTTAGTGCTTAAGTAACGGTGAGGGACTCGCCATCTGTCATGTTAGCACCTAAATAGTGAGTGTGAATACTACCTGTTCACTTCCGCTCTTGTAGCGAGGCGTGATTACTGTAGTCTATTTTTGTTTTTTTTTTTTTACAAAAACGGTGGCACGCGATATAAAAAGATGGCAGAGTAAGTGGCCACTCACCTTACAAATATGGTGGTGTAAGTGGTAACGTAGCCACTCTTTACACTATACTATTTGCACCTCTATAAGCTGAACGCGAGATCTGATTATACCTTCATTGATTCGGTGTGATGATCTGTACTCGTTTGTTAGCTCTGTAATGAGGACATGAAAATAAAATGAAACGCTCACTGTTGACGAGAATAGCCTGACTACAACATTTTGAGCGTCGGGATTACATTTTCTCATAGCTCTGTAGTTGATAAGCCATGTTATATTATTCATAGATCACGGGTGGAATTAACATGCAATTTCATTTGTACGTTAAAAACGCCCTAAATTATCCATAGGGACACAACATTAAAAAATTGTGTTATTTGGCTACGGACTTACTACGGGTTACTCAAGCACGACTATACATACGTCTTTGAATTTCTTCTCTGACGTATGCAGGTTTTCTCTCGATGTTTTCCTTCACCGTAAAGCTCGTGGTGTGACTAATCACTGTACTTAAGTTCAGAAAAACTCATTGGTACAGACGGGATTCGAACTTGCGACCTTTGCGTCACAAGCAACTGCTCGAACCACTCGGCCACCACGGCTCTAATCTTCTAATCATATGTCTCTATATTTATCCATAATCCTACAGAAAGCCGTAGCGAAAGTGGTAGCGGAGCGCCTTAAATATTCGCACGCAACGCATAGATTGCAAGTTCAATAAGGTGCAGGTCCTGTCCCGGTCAGGCAGCTCTAATTTCGAACGGAAAACCCGTTATGCTCTACCTCTCATATTTTATAGCTATCACACCCACTTGCCACCGGTATTATATTTAGGTGCCAACGTGACAGATGGTGAGTCCAACGCCGATACTTCAGCACGACTATACAGCGTATTTTGCGTAAAAACTTTATTATATCGAGTAAATTATTATTAACATAATATTTAGTCATTTATCCTTTTGGGTAGTAGATTGAGGTAGTTAGTTGGGCATGATGATATTTCTAGCCTACAGCCTATCTCAAAAAATACAGTAGAACTGAGAACCGCCTTCTCAATAACCTACTACCCACTACTACTACCCAAAAGATGATGATCAAAATAAACTTATACTTAATGACTTTTTTGAAATCGAAAAGCGGGATTTATTCCAAAAATATTTTATTAAATTTAATAAGTCATTCCTGACATAAACGTCGTTTATATGCTTTTATATAGCGACCTTAATCATTTTAATATTGATGGAAACATGTTGGTGTATACGACAAGGACTCGCTTTAGCCGGTTTCACTAAAGCTTGCGGTGTAAACTCTCAATAATAACTTTGCCCGCCTGATGGCAAATAACCGCCGGCTATGGACGTGTAGCAAAGGTGATAATAACTTGACCAATTATACATGTAACGCCGTTCAACCCTTCTAATCATAATATAATAATATATCCTCAAGCCTTCCCACAAGGGTCCCCGAAGGGGTAGGCAGAGGTGTATAGGTAATACCCACACACCCACTTTCCGCCAGAGGTATATTAAGTGCCAACGTGACAGATGGCGAGTCCATCGCCGCTACTCAAGCACGACTATACATACGCCTTTGAATTTCTTCTCTGACGTATGCAGGTTTCCTCTCGATGTTTTCCTTCACCGTAAAGCTCGTGTCACTCGCTCGCTCGGAAACCTGTATACATCCGAGAAAATATCTAAGGCGAATGTGTACTCGTCTTTGAGAAATGGCGATGGATTCGGAATCTGTCACGGTGGCAGGCACCTACCTATATGCCCTTGAGGCGGGAAGATATTACATATATACTTATGTGTGTATGAACTTACGAGCCTACAGTACTACAATATTATACTACCTACATCAAGACATGCGAAACATATTCAAAAACGAGTTTGTGATCCCGTATCGTTGAATACGTGACGAAAATGTAAAGATAAAAGTATTTTATGTATCTAGTCGGGCTAGAAAAAGCTAAAGTTGGGATCTCGTACATTCATTTCTCGTTTTTACAAACAATGTCGAGTTGTTCAGAGTGGAACGCCAGAACTCTCTAGATTTCCTTTCGGTTCATACACATTCACCATTGTAGTTATAAATGCATTTTTGAATGTTCTTGGCGGCCCTAGCTTTGATTGTTTGAGACTCATCTTCACGCCTTCCCACAAGGGTCCCCGAAGGGGTAGGCAGAGGTGTATAGGTGATACCCACACACCCACTTTCCGCCAGAGAATATTTAAGGTGTCAACGTGACCGATGGCGAGTTCGTCGCCGTTACTCAAGCACGACTATAGATACGCCTTTGAATTACTTCTCAAACGTATGTAGGTTTCCTCTCGATGTTTTCCTTCACCGTAAAGATCGTGGTGTGATTAATCACTGTACTTAAGTTCAGAAAAGCTCATTGGTACAGTCGGGCTCGAACCACACGGCAAGAGAAAATATCCCCTCGATCCAAACAAGCATATTTGCGTCTCCTTTTTGCCGCCTTGTGTCGAGCGGGTGGCGATTGGATTAGCTAAGATTGGATTAAATCCGATGAAACGTGGTAAATTCCTCACGGAACTAATATCGGTACTGTTATTTTGAAAACTTGAGTCAAAATTCATTTAATTAAGTTATATCTCATCTTATAAGTGAGTTTGTAAGAAACACTTTGCCTCCCTGTGTGTGTTCTACCGCTTGTATAACGGGGAGTGTTCAGCAGAATTGTTCGACATGATGCCCACTTCCACCTTCTACCACCGCACCTCTCGCCATCGACGGGGAATTCATCCCCATACCTTGGAACCACAAAGGTCTCGCACTGTGCGCTTCCAAAGGAGTTTCCTTCCGCGAACGCTCAGGCTGTGGAATGAGCTCCCCGTTGAGGTTTTCCCTGGAGAGTACAGCATGAAGTTCTTCAAGAAGGGTGTGAAAAGATTCCTGCAGGGTCGACAACGCGCGAGTGATACCCCTTACCGCTTACCATCAGGCGGACCGCATGCTTGTTTGCCACCCAAGTGTTATAAAAAAAAAAAAAAAAACAAGGATAAATTAGTTTCAGGAAAATTACTATGACGTACGTAATTTCTTTCATACAAAACAATAAAAGTTTTTTTTTGCATATTTTTTTGCAAGCTCAAGTTAACATACATTATATAATCATGCCGAGTCCCTAACGGGGTAAGCAGAGAGAATAGAGACTCTCTAGACTTGCATACCTCTTTCGCTGCGTCCACATTCATTAGTTTCTTCATATATGCTCGCCGACTGCATATATATGGAATCTGGCTGCTACTAGGTCTCTGCCTCTGCTTTAGTAGGAAATACAAAATCATAATATTACGCTGTAAATATATTTTGGGTTCCATTATTTCGTTCTGAGGAAATAAATACACAAATATTCACAAAGATTTCTCCAGAAAATAATAATTACTTCAGCCTATTTGGAGAAACACTAATATTAATATATTTTTCTCATTTACCGAATCGAGGCTTTGATCTCCGCAATTAATAGGCTAGGTATTTAGGCCTCCATGAAACACATTAAATTTCTACATATTGCCCCAAATATCTTGACGTAATAACGCAATTACATATTGGGTCAAAATCCATTACGAAGCAAGTTCCTTTCATGCCATCGGTTACAAAGAGACATGGAAATTTTATGGGTTACCTTTGTCCTATGAAGCAAGCTCTTAAATCTTTGCTGAGGTAAAACTTTATCTATGGCCTTCACATAAACTTTTATCGACGGTGTAATAGAACACGAATTCAATTTGTAAAATTTGATTTAAGAATAATTTTACTTGTTTTTTTAAAATACTTTGGATACAAAGAAATGTATTACACCTACGTGTGCTACGCCGTAGCGCTACACTGTAGCAGCGCTATGCGTCCTCGGTTCAATGCACTAAGACCGTCTACGTCATCACTAAGTAAACATTATTAAGAATAAAATAGATATCTATACTAATATTATAAAGAGGAAAGATTTGTATGTAAGTATGTTTATATTAAAAAGGCTCCGAAACTGCTGGACTGATTTTAAAAATTCTTTCACCGTTGGAAAGCTATATTCACTATTATGGACATAGGCTTTATTTTCTTTTACAAAAAAAACTTATGCCTAACCGTGCGAAGCCGAGTCGTACCGCTAGCATTAAATAAAGACTGGAACGTCAGGAGTACTCGGCAGGCAAGTATGAAGATACTGATGAATGTGGACGAAGCGAAAGACGTATGGTATCTAGAGAGAACTGGCGCTCTATTCTCTCTACCCCGTTGGCACTCAGCGTGATGATATGCCTGTATGTAATAATAACAATATACATTAAATCAAACTTATAAATGTAAATTCAATCCCGTAACTGTTCTAAAACTAATATCCTTTTTGTAATTTCGTTAACGATGGAAGACAGCAGCAGTCGTCCACTCGTGTTAATTGAATTCACGAGAAAATTATATCTTTGCGCACGGAGAGAAACTGCCGATGCTTATAAAGGTTACTGAAATAACTATATAACAAATCTTTTGAAGTGTAGGCAGAGGATGATGATGATGATGAGAGGTGATGGTTACTCGAACTATCCGGTCACTGCGGCTATGGGGCTTTTAAAATCAAACACCTTGAAGCAGCATAAGGGACACAGCGAACCCTTATTAAACAACACCTATTACTACTATAAAACTACCGCTACCACCGTTTCTAAGAAAGAAAACCTGTCAGGAGAAGAAAATACGAGAAAACTTCCCTCGCTCCTTTTTTATAAATGGAGTTTAAACACATATATTCACTCCTTTCAGATTTAATTTATCTATGGGGTATGTCCTCTTATACATCTCTATACAAATATACTTATGTATGTATGTCTCGAGGAAACTATTTGAGGACGCCCGTGACAAGAGTTCCGGCGAATATTTCGTTCAGCAAATCAGCATTGCCATACAACTTGGCAATGCTGCCAGTATTCTTGGCACCCTTCCGCGTGACAGATTTGGGACATTTATTCTATTTATAGGTTGTTTATCTTTGTCATTACTTTTAAAATGTATATTTTCAATATGTTTTTTCTACACTCATGAACAAGATCGAATCGTACATTATTTCAGGCCAGTCACTCAAAATTATAAATTTTTCACAAAGCAGTTGAAAACTATATACTTTTTACTGAAACAAACGGAGTACATTCCTCTACGTTTCTCATTGTTCAGGTTAAGCCACTAAGCCTAATTCCGGTAAATTAATTGTCCCACATATCAGCCTGGATTGGACGCGTGGTTGACTAAGTGCGCCTTGAATAGGTACGAGATTAGTTCCTATAGTGGTAGTGATTAACTTAATTCGTAAAAAGTATTATATAGTTCTTTAAGGTCTCTTTCTTCATAAAAATATGGAGAATTCTGTCCATCCCTTTGCCGTATAGCTCCTCGAGAGATCAACCACCGTTTTAAAGTAGAACATCGAATTTGTACAGTCCGACTTGCAATATTTGCGTTGCAAGCGTCTATTCTAACCATTTGACAACCACGTCTCTTGTCTTATCTTATCATATCACATCTTATCTTATCTTATCACATCTTATCTTTCTAATATTATAAGGGCAAAAATTTGTAAGCTTGGATGTTTGGATGTTTGCTGCTCTTTCACGGAAAATGGCTGAACCAATTCGGCTGAAAATTTAAATGGTGATGGCTTATACCTAGGATTAGGACATAGGATACATTTAAATCCCGAATTCAAAGCTTTAATATTAAAAAAGTATGTTGCTCTTTCATACTTTCCATCTCGTGTGAACATGCTTCCAAGATATACAAATTCATTCACTTGCTCTAGAATTTGCCCATTTACCGATATAGCACACTCGGTCACTTGTTCATCTCTTTCGAATACCTATAAATGTAACTTTAAATACAACTTGTAAAAGAAAGTGTATAAGTAAGTGAATAGGGATAACAAGTTTAACTAAGGTCACAAACGTGAAGCAACTTAAACAGGTGTCTGACTTTTTTCCTCTTTCAAACACTCAAAGGACAGGGGGAAACTGGTTGGTATAAATTGAAGTGGTTTCGCTACAACTACGTTAGAAGGTGTTTTTAACAACCAATGTAATTACCAGAGCTTTCAGAAGACAAGATTAATGTTTCAAGAGTATACATCTATTCGAGTGGAGATATGCATGTTTGAGTAATAATATAAATAATATATCCTCACGCCTTCCCACAAGGGTCCCCGAAGGGGTAGGCAGAGGTGTATAGGTAATACCCACACACCCACTTTCCGCCAGAGGTATATTAGGTGCCAACGTGACAGATGGCGAGTCCATCGCCGTTACTCAAGCACGACTATACATACGCCTTTGGAATTTCTTCTCAGACGTATGCAGGTTTCCTCACGATGTTTTCCTTCACCGTAAAGCTCGTGGTGTGACTAATCACTGTACTTAAGTTCAGAAAAACTCATTGGTACAGTCGGGATTCGAACTTGCGACCTTTGCGTCGCAGGCAACTGCTCGAACCACTCGGCCACCACGGCACTGTTGAGTAAATGTAATATATAAAGCTTAGCCATAGTGGCGGAGTGGTTAACGTATTCGTCTGCAAAATATAGGTAACACATCCGATCCCGAACAGTCTGTACAAATGAAATTTTTATATTCTCGTATTGAAGTAAAAAAATCGTTCGTATTGTTGGTATAGTCATGATTTGTACCTTTGCGTTGCAGAAGTCTACTCGAGCTAAGCGGACACCATGGCCGTAAACGTAACAAACAAACGTTGTTTCTTTCAAAGGGTTGTCTTATATAGAAAACTAGCTTATGCCCGCGGCTTCGCCCGCGTGGAGTTCGAAAAAGTAGCTTTGAAAATGGAAGAACTTTGAATTTCTTAGGATAAAAAAAAACCCTATGTCCTATTCCTAGGTATAAGCTATCACCATTTCAACTCTCAGCCAAATCGGTTCAGCCGTTTGGCCGAAAAAGAACCGCAAACATCCAAACTTACAAACTTTCACATTTATAATATTAGTAAGATTAATTAAAAACTATATCGCATATATATTAACATGTAAACGCAACTTTCATCTCCATCTTGAAGTAGTTTTCCGAAGCAATTAGCTCGAGTTTTCTCGTTAATATCTTTTATAATCCCTTTTTTCCTCATTTCCGTTGACCAGATTTCTTTGTCATTCATTGTTCTAGACATTTATTAACGTACAGAAAAAGCCCCTATCAACCGAATGACAGTGTGTTTTTGACAGCAAACGTATAGAGGCTACTCGAGTAAAATAATCCGCCTTATTCAGTAATTGCCAATTACTGCGTACTCTGGGTACAATGTACGCGTCACCTCGTGGCGAATGAACCTGTCCACACTTTCTAGAACTAACTACTCTAGCTACACTCACGACCGTCTGTTTAGGAATCCAGCTCCTGGTTGCTAAGTTCGCTGTCACCGGTTCGGTTTCTGTTGTGAAAGGATATTTGCATGTTGAATCGACTTCGTAGAAATTAATAAATCAGTACATAAAATAATTATATATATCGCAAGTTCGAATCCCAATTGTACCAATTAGTTTTTCTGAACTTAAGTTGAACGCAGTGATTAGTCACTAGTAGTGACGAGCTTTACGGTGAAGGAAAATATCGAGAGGAAACCTGCATATGTCTGAAAAGGAATTCAAAGGCGTATGTCTAGTCGTGCTTGAGTAACGACGATGGCGATATCTCTGGCGGAAAGTGGGTGTATGGGTACCTATACACCTCTGCCTACCCCTTCAGGGATACTTATGGCAAGGTGTGAGGATATTATTTAGGAGGCGTGGTCGCCGAGTAGTTGCGGTAGTTTCCAACGAAGCGAATGTTATCAGCTCGAACCCCGGCGATCTGTACAATGTAGTGTAAATACAACCTTTAGCGAGTCCGTTTGATCCTTGTCGGGAGGCGTGAAGATACATAAGTATTGTCTAGTTTGCATAGCATACATTCGGCACGAGGTATATTATATATATTATACACACACCCACTTTCCGCCAGAGATATATTTTAGGTGCCAACGTGACAGATAGCGAGTCCATCGCCGTTACTCAAGCACGACTACACATACGCCTTTGAATTGCTTCTCAGACGTATGCAGGTTTCCTCTCGATGTTTTCCTTCACCGTAAAGCTCGTGGTGTGACTAATAACTGTACTTAAGTTCAGAAAAACTTATTGGTACAGTCTGGATTCGAACTTGCGTTCTTTGTGTCGCAGGAAACTACTCGAACCACTCGGCCACCACGGCTTCTATATTATGTATTCCTTTATTATACTAACTACATTATTTGTTGATACTAAACTTATAAAATATAATATTTATAAATTAAGATACTGAAATAAATAAATCAAAATAAAACACCTGTCCCCGTGGCAGCCGAGACATCGACTAAACGACGTGATACCTCTTTGTGCACGAAGTGAGTATCATACATAGATGGCATACATTTTAAAAGTGCTATTCCCACTTTTATATCGTTTTACTGCTTACAGAGGTACTAAATAACAAAGTAATTTGAAGGAGGCTGCCGACCAATCGCAGCTCATTCACGGTTTGTACCTCATATAAAGTTTATTGCGCTCGTAGCTCGTAGCGCCGCTACGTGCCTACGAAAGTTCGTAGCACATGTAGCATTCGAGTTAGTGTAACTTGTCAAATTGAATTAAACGCTCCAGAATAATATTATGAGTGAACGTTTGATACTGGTATACCTTAATGCGAATAATTTACAGTAAAGTTGAGGAACGAAACTTTTGTGAGTTTTCAAATTCAATCCTTAAGCAATAAATTTTATTTGGATCAGAGGTATATGTTCGATGGACTCGCCATCTGTCACGTTGGCACCTAATATACCTCTGGCGGAAAGTGGGTGTGTGGGTATTACCTATACACCTCTGCCTACCCCTTCGGGGACCCTTGTGGGAAGGCGAGAGGTATATGTTAGGTGCTCACTGTGTCAGATAGCGAGTTCATCGCCTTTACTCAAGCAAGATTATACATACGCATTTGAACTTCTTCTCAAACGTTCGCAGGTTTCCTCTCGATGTTTCCCTTCACTGTAAAGCTCGTGGTGTTAACTAATTTACTGTAAATACTTCAGTTTAGAAAAACTGATTGGTATAGTCGGAATTTGAACTTGCGATCTTTGTGTCGCAGACAACTACTCGAACCATTCGGCCATCACGAGATTTACAATGAAGCTAAACATTGAGAGGAACGTTCGAGAAGGAATTCAAAGACGTATGTAATAGTCTTGCTTGGGTAACGGCAAAGGATACGCCATTTATCGTGTCAGCACATAAAATATATATCTCTGGTAAAAAGTATGTGCAATACCCTTACACCACACCCACCCACTACACACTTCTGCCTATCCCTTCGGGGGCCCCTGTGCGAAAGGCGTGAAGATGTGTACGAATATGTATGTTATATCTTGGCGTTTTCCTTCCCCGTAAAGCTCATGGTGTTCAGATTCAGTCACTAGTAAAAATAAAACCTGCCATGGTATTGTAAAAAACTTGTTAAATAACAGAATATAATAATAATAATAATATATCCTCACGCCTTCCCACAAGGGTCTCCGAAGGGGTAGGCAGAGGTGTATAGGTAATACCCACACACCCACTTTCCGCCAGAGGTATATTGGGTGCCAACGTGACAGATGGCTAGTCCATCGCCGTTACTCAAGCACGACTATACATACGCCTTTGAATTTCTTCTCAGACGTATGCAGGTTTCCTCTCGATGTTTTCCTTCACCGTAAAGCTCGTGGTGTGACTAATCACTGTACTTAAGTTCAGAAAAACTCATTGGTACAGTCGGGATTCGAACTTGCGACCTTTGCGTCGCAGGCAACTGCTCGAACCACTCGGCCACCACGGCTCTAAATAACAGAAAAACTGCAAATACAAATCCAGTCAGTAATTATTCAGCAGAAATCCGTGCGCGTGCTGACTGAAATATTACTGCGATGCGTACAAACGCGCTGACTGGCGATGTCGGGCGGGCTTGCAATTATTGTGTCCTGTAATCAAATTCGGTGTTGAATTATGCAATGTTATGATGTGTGTTGAGTGCGTAACTCATACATACAAAGAGACGGAACAGATTTCGAAAAAAGAAGGGTAGGCAGATGGTAGTGTATTTGACCCAAATTGATATGCCACGGCATCGTGCCAAGAAGACTAGCAGTATTGCCGCACTGCATACGTTGGCGCTCTATACTCTCTGCCTACCCCGTTAGAGACTCGGCGTGATGTATGTATGTATGCATATATTGTCTTCCTGTCTTTCCCCGAGGATATTAAACAACTGCTGCATAGTATTAAAATATTGCAGTTGCTTAAGTTGTAAGTGTTGATATATTTTTTAAGTTAACTGCATATATTTTTTAAGTTAACTGCTTATATCAGTAACTATTAATTTGATGCTACACTTTTGTTTGTTATATGTACTGTTTAATGTGAAATAGCTGTGGAAGAGCGGAGTTCCTAATGCACGCAAATCCTTTCTTATATGGAGACTCCAAACCTTGTTAGGTTAACCTGTAAAGCTACTGAATAAGCAATTTATTATTATTATATTTCATGTAATTTTTTTATATACATTCTTTACAAAACTTCATCAATCATCACCATCAAGGCATGAATCTATGACCTAGACTTTGTTAATGACTGTTTTAGCCACTCGTCAACTTGGGTTAATAGAAGTTTCAAAATATTGAAATATTCTTGAAAACCTTTTAACACAACGGAATCATTTACTGATAAAACTATATATCTCCACGATTGCCTTACAAAATTAGTTGTCACATTTTATTACAGTAGGGCTGGCAAGGGCGAGTTCCTATCCACAATTTATTTTCCTCAACCCGCCGAGGTTAGTGACAACAGATGGGCTTTGGACAATACACATAGTGTGGGAATACTAGCGGATTTATTTTATTTATGAAGCGAAAATAAAGAGCAATCTAATATAAATGAAATATAAAATTTCTACACTCCTTTCTATAAGGGGTAGGCAGAGGTGTATAGGTAGGTGGGTCCACCCTCTTTCAACCAGAGATATATTTTTAGGTACCAACGTGACAGATGGCGAGTGCATCGGCGTTACTCAAGCACGACTATACATACGCCTTTGAATTGCTTCTTAGACGTATGTAGGTTACCTCTCGGTGTTTTCCTTCACCGTAAAGCTTGTGGTGTGACGAATCACTGTACTTAAGTTCAGAAAAACTCATTGGTAGTCGGGATTCGAACTTGCGATCTTTGTGTCGCAGGCAACTGCTCGAACCACTCAGCCGCCACGGCTTTTATATATATTTATTATTTATATTTATTAGATAAATACATATATCACGCCGAGTCCCTTACAGGATAGGCACGGATGTAGAGCGCCAGGTCTCTTACATTACCCTTGGAGTAGGGGTACCCAGTGTAACATCACCTTCTTTCCATTGGAGATATATTTAGCTGGTGTTTCTCAAGCACGACTTACGATACGTTTTTGAATTTCTTATTCAACATATGCAAGTTTTCTCTTAAAAGTTTATGTTATTTGTAATGATGAAGAAAGGCATGTTACGCTGGCTTGGACATATAGAAAGGATGAATGAAGAGAGATTAAGACCACGTTCCAACTACGTGGATCAAATCGATCGGACGCTCAAGGACGGGAACATCAAGAGTACTCGAAACCGACGAGCATGTATGAAGAGACTGAGGAATGTGGACGAAGCGAAAGAGGTATGTAAGTCTAGGGAGAGCTGGCGCTCTATACACTTAGCGTACCCCTTTAGGGACTTGGCGTGATGATATGATGATGATGATGATGATGAATAATAATAATCTCAATCGAATATTAAGCAGAATAGCATACAGGATATATGTTTTTTCCAAACACGCTGTCGCTTGTCCACGCTGACACAAACACTAGCCATTTTTCTAGGTTGTCACGAGAAGGGGAAAAAATGTATATAAAGCTTATGCCTATTTCTTCTTGATGGTGCCGACCGGGTGGTTTGTTCTATCGAATGGACGTACAGGCTCGCTTCGAGAACGTGGCTGACATTTTCTGGACAAATGTACCTTCGGTATACGTTGATAGTGTAAAATATCCCCTATACCTTTAAACGAGCAATTCTTGTATATATCTATATATATAATCTGAATCTGGGAAACGGCTCCAAAGATTTTCATAAAATTTGGTAAGGGGGAGATTTCGGGGGCGATAAATCGATCTAGCTAGGTTTCATTTAAAAAAAAAGTCGTTTTATCCGTGTTTTTAGGCATTGAAAATCTCCAACAATATCATTAGTATATGAATTTCCCCACTGATAAAGCGTTGCTAAGCAACAAACTTTAAGCCAATGACTGTTTGGTTGTCATAAGTATGTCATTCGTACGAAAAAATATAAATCTGAAAAATACCGAGCTAAGCTCGGTCATCCAGGTACTAATAATGAATGCGACAATAACTTTTTCTGTTTTTAACTAAACCATCTTACCAAATTTGACGAATGTCAGTATATCGACATTTATATAGGCCATTGGAGGACTCTTTCTTTGCGAAAATCAAACGAAATAGAGGATCATTTTAACTGGGAAAACAATTTTGTTATCAGCTCAAGTGCTGTGATAAATCACAGTACTTAAGCTACAGAAAAACTAATTGCTACACACCATTGGGGCTTTACGAGCACGGGTTTATTGTACAAGGTTAAGAGAGGTAGGGCATAACAAGAGAGGTAGGGCATAATAAGAGAGGTAGGGCATAACGGGTTACCCGTTCGAATTTGGAGCTGCCCGACTGGGGCAGGAACTCCACCTTATAGAAATCCGTAGCCAAATAACACAATTTATTGTGTTGTGTTCCTACGCGGTGAATAAGGTTTCCAGTAATGAGCTCCTTGGGGAGAGGGGGAGGATTGTTACATTGTGTTGGAAGCAGAGGGATTAAACCTTATGATACCAACACACTATAACTTTCCGAACACAGAGTGGCAACTCGCAAGTGATACTTCAGTATCGTGAGCGTAAATAGGCTACGGTAACCGTTTCCCAGGTGGGCCGTATGCTTGTTTGCCACTCTTGTTGTATAAAAAAAAAAAAAAAACAAGGACAATGTAGTCAGGGCATTGCAATACTGAACTATGTATAGATCCCGTACGATCATTCTCTTGTCTGCGAAGCTTTATTAGTGTCAATGACATTGACGGATGACGGCCGTCTGGTCTAGTGGTTAGGGTTGCGAAGCTTGAGGTCGCGGGTTCGATTCCCGCTGAGGGCAGATATTTGTGTGATGAACACGAGTATTTGTATCTTAGTATTGGATGTCCTATGTATTTATGTATCTATCTATCTATATAAGTTAAAATAGCCTAGTTACTACAACACAAGCCTTGATTAATTTCGAGCTAAGTTAATGTGTGTGGAATTGTCTCAAGTTATTAATGTATTTGTATTTGTACCTTAGTAATTATGGATGTTCTTTGTATATATAAGCCGTGGTGGCCGAGTGGTTCGAGCAGTTGCCTGCGACACAAAGATCGCAAGTTCGAACCCTGACTGTACCGATGAGTTTTTCTGAACTTAAGTACAGTGATTAGTCACACCACGAGCTTTACGGTGAAGGAAAACATCGTGAGGAAACCTGCATACGTCTGAGAAGAAATTCAAAGGCGTATGTATAGTCGTGCTTGAATAACGGCGATGGACTCGCCATCTGTCACGTTAGCACCTAATATACCTCTGGCGGAAAGTGGGTGTGTGGGTATTACCCATACACCGCTGCCTACTCCTTCGGGGACCCTTGTGGGAAGGCGTGAGGATATTCTTTGTATACTCGCATATAAATATCTATTTATGAATGGTTATCGTTGTCCAGTTATTATTGTGCAAGCTATGCTTAGCTTGGGACTAGGTAAGTTAGTGTGCGATTGTCCCACAATATTATGAGTCCAAGAGTCTAAGCAAGGCAACTACTCTTGGCAAGGTTCCCAGTAAAAGAAACCTAAAGATACGTGCCGCATCGAGAAGCAGAGTTTTCTGCATCAGGTCATTGAACAGCTTACAAAGTAATTCAAATAATTGGTTCACACTCTTTGCCATTAGACCGTTACGACTGTCGGCACAAGCGGAGTCTACATCCCGCATGCTGGCAATCTCGTGAGCTAAGTCGAGTTTTATATATCATTATTATAGAAATACCGACAAGGATATTATTTTGAACGACCAACTGCAAGTCAATTGTAACAGGATTTCATTGACGCGAATTGTAAACTCCTAAAGTAGGTTAAGCGTCGTTCTGTATGCAGCGCTTGATCTTTTTAAAATGCCATTCTAACCTCATCCAAATTTCCACATTGGCAGTAGCTATAAAATGGAATGGATATGCTATCGAAGTGTCCTATGGAGACTAACTGCCGTCGATAAGGTGTAATGAGCGCGTGGCATCCGATCTCCCACTTAAGGGCCTTTTATCTGACAACGCTTTAAGGGAGGTGTACATTACAATGTGAATATTCGTTTACCTTCCCTCTAATGAACGAAAAATATTATTTGGGTAGTGTTGGAACTATAGCTGTTTCTAGACTATAACTAAGATAATAATAATAATATATCCTCACGCCTTCCCACAAGGGTCCTCGAAGGAGTAGGCAGAGGTGTATAGGCAATACCCACACACCCACTTTCCGACAGAGGTATATTAGATGCCAAAGTGACAGATGGCGAGTCCATCGCCGTTACTCAAGCACGACTATACATAAGCCTTTGAATTTCTTCTCAGACGTATGCAGGTTTCCTCTCGATGTTTTCCTTCACCGTAAAGCTCGTGGTGTGATTAATCACTGTACTTAAGTTCAGAAAAACTCATTGGTACAGTCGGGATTCGAACTTGCGACCTTTGCGTCGCAGGCAACTGCTCGAACCACTCGGCCACCACGGCTCTATACTATCTCACGATAATAATACTAAAATAATATTAATTTCTAGAAAGATAAGATAATAAAGACTATATTTATTTATTTATTTATTTATATATATATATATATATATATATATACAAAGACAGCGATGGTCTCGCCATCTGTCACTTTACCTGCTAAAATATATCTCCGGCGGAAAGTGGGTCTTTGGGTACTACTTACACACCCTTTTAGAACCCTAGCCCCCAGGAAGGCGTGACGATAATAGTTTGAGAGTCTATCAAAATGAATAACATCGAATTAGCTCCGCCCTCCAACACTAACAATATTACATAGCGTCGCAAAGATCTATTACTAACTCTCCCTGATTATGGATGTTTGAACACAATTGCCTCTTGATTAAGTGGTTAATGAGCATGTATAAGGAATTTGCTCTACTGATTACTATTGGAAACTATGAGGTTGTATCGTGATTACACATGCCGCGTGACTGTACCTAATACTCATAATAACCTTGTAATTTTGCCTGCGTTGAATTCAAATAATATAATATAAATTAAAAAAGCCGTGGTGGCCGAGTGGTTCGAGCAGTTGCCTGCGACACAAAGATCGCAAGTTCGAATCCCGACTGTACCAATGAGTCTTTCTGAACTTACGTACAGTGATTAGTCACACCACGAGCTTTACGGCGATGGACTCGCCATCTGTCACGTTGGCACCTGATATACCTCTGGCGGAAAGTGGGTGTGTGGGTATTACCTACACACCTCTGCCTACCCCTTCGGGGACCTTTGTGGGAAGGCGTAAGGCTATATTATATAATATAAATAATACATACATATCATCACGCCGAGTCCCTAACGAGGTAGGCAGAGAGTATAGAGTGCCAGTTCTCTCTAAACTTACATACCTCTTTCGCTTCGTCCGTCGGGATCGTCGTACAGTCGGGATTCAAACTTGCGATCTTTGTGTCGTCTATGTATATATTATAAAGGTAATGCATTACGTCGCAGCTATTCCTGAACTCTACGTTATCGACCCGAATTTTCAAATCCTTTGTTCAAATTTATTGCGTTAATGTAATTTGTTGAGCAGAATTCTACTGGATGTCAGAATTTTCACATGGCCTACGCTATACAGTATTCAACGAGTTATTCCCCTAATTGATGCATGTCGGTCCTGAATCTTTGAAGTCAAAATTTCGTACCTTCGCCGCTGAACGCGGAAGATAAATTCCTGCGAAGAAAGTTAGTAATCACCCCACGATGTTATTTTCTCCGAAGAAGTTGGCGGTTGTGCGTGTGAGAATTATGAAACTCCTGGAATGTTCCCAAAAGTTGGTTGCGCGTACATACAGTTAATTTGCATGCCGTAGGCGGCTTACAATTGATTGATTACAGACGAAATTAAACTAAAGCTTATGACGTCACCTGAATTATGTTATCAGATAACATTGCTTTGTTATGTAAATTTTTACTCTTATTAATGGCTCCCAAAAATTTGTGTCAAAATATTTATGGGAGTAAAGTCAAAATGCTAACGCAGTTGAAAGTCTTCCACTGTTTTATAGAAAACGGAGTCTTCGTTCCAACGGTCCGTTTTCTATTGGTCATCTGTTAGTATTACTGCCTCGTCCTTTAAATGGTTGACCTAACGGGACGTTCGTCAGTCCAGGCTTGCATCAGTTTGACTCTGTAAGGAGAATGCCTCAGATAAATTATTCTTCTTCAAAGTTTTCGCATGATTGAGTGGCAAGCTCCCTTGGCAGTTGAGTGTATTTTCAATTTGAATAGCGAGGTTGAATATCGGAATTGCCCAGTTTCTGTTCCAGGTGTGAATAATGAACTCAGAGTGATGTGGCAGGAGTGGCGTGGCATAGACTAGTAATATATAATAATAATATAATATAATATATCCTCACGCCTTCCCACAAGGGTCCCCGAAGGGGTAGGCAGAGGTGTATAGGTAATACCCACACACCCACGTTCCGCCAGAGGTATATTAGGTGCCAACGTGACAGATGGCGAGTCCATCGCCGTTACTCAAGCACGACTATACATACGCCTTGAATTTCTTCTCAGACGTATGCAGGTTTCCTCTCGATGTTTTCCTTCACCGTAAAGCTCGTGGTGTGACTAATCACTGTACTTAAGTTCAGAAAAACTCATTGGTACAGTCGGGATTTGAGCTTGCGACCTTTGCGTCGCAGGCAACTCGAGCTCGAACGAGCTCGAACCACTCGGCCACCACGGCTCACTAGTAATATATGGGATTATATTACATCAGAGTTAGATACGTACGTATTATAATGTGTAATATCTTTGTAAGAGTCTGAAAGAAAAGGCAGAGGCAGACCACGTTCCTACCTAAATCGTTCAAGGATGGGAAAGTTAAGAGAATCCAAATCTATCTAGCATGTATGAAGACACTGATTAACGCAAATGATGCTAAAGAGGTATGTAAGTCCAAAGAAAACTGGGGCTTTACTGTCTCTCTACCCTACGTACCCAATGAGGAGCCTGATTTGATGATTGGTAGGTACGTATGTATGTATGTATATATAAGGGTTTGCAACCGATTTTGTTGAATTGTGTTGTTATAGTACTTCTGCCTACTTCTTTGGTCCCAAGAAAAATTTTTTTTGAACTAAAACAGTCGTGAAGCAAAAAATATGACTGGGTTGAAGCGAAGCCGTTACCGTAGCATATAAACACTGCTATATAATACCTACATAAAGAACGAACGGCAACGACTCTGCTACTACAATAATTCCTTACGTAGTTGTGGAAACTATTCACATGAATACAATACTACCTGCCATTACATACATTGCCCTTTGGCTGGAGGTGCCCTGATGGGAAGCCCTAGTTTAGAACATCAGTGGACATGTTTCGTTGCAAATCAACGAATCTTAACTATTAATAAAAAGCTTAGTATCACAAAATATTGGTCGTTTCAAACAATTGATTTTGGAAGAATTTGACTTTGAACGAATTTGACGGCCGTCTGTTTTAGTGATTAGAGCTCCTGAATGCAAAACTTGAGGTCGCGGGTTCGATTCCCGATGAGAGCAGATATTTGTGTGATGAACACGAGGATTAAGCTTTGCTTAATTTGGGGTTGTGTAAATTTTTGGGGTAATTATTATTGTTATTTATTTTAGTGTTTTTGTGTGTATACGTGTTAAATTGATTGATGTATTTTTTATGGTTGCCAATGTGACTGAAATAAAACTATTATTATTATTATTATTATTATTATTGGAAGCATGTAAAATCTTTTATATGATTCAGCAACTCAGTTACAAAGGTCCTTTCAAGATAGCATTCCCCAACGATGTTTCCGCTATAATAAATCCGGGGGCATGACAAATAATTTACCTCGCATCATTCAACATTCCACGCATCATTTATAATAGTATAAACACGCAGAGTCCACTTGTTTGTCTGTTTGTATATCATGCCTTCCCACCCGTTGGTTTGTTTGAATGCGCAAATGTCTGGAAGACTAATCCGATGTGGATTTTTTTCTAGTATTAGATGGCCTGTTTATCCAGGCTATATCGTCATTATACCGCCTAAGGAAGCGGACCGTTTTTCATTATGCATATATGAATTTAGCGTGAGTGACGCCGCATGCCTCAGCTAGTAGAACTAAATTCGTAGTTACAACACATCATTGCTGCTATGGTGCGTGACCGACCTCATAATTCAGGTACAACCCAATTTGTAATACTATTGAATTATGATTCTAAATAGGGGTTTTATTTGAATATGTAATTACATTTTAAGGGGTGATTAACTATGTCGATGGTTGCGATAAGCCTGAAAACGTTTGTCGGAAGTTATTTTGGAGTTAAGTATCGAGTGGTTTTTTCATAGTAAATAATTCGAACATACGTATTATCGTGATATTGGATCTTTTTTTTATAATAAAACAGGGAATCTTGAGTATGTCAGAGGAAGCGCGAGAATCGTAACAATCCACCTGTGCTCGCTTAGAATTATGTACGGCATAACGATATTAAATCGAATCCACAATGAAGAATCGCGAAGCATCTGACGTGAATGAGGATGTGAATTGCAAATTATGAAAAAGGTATGTCACATTGCGCATATGGAAAGGATGAGTAAAGAATATTTGAGACGTAACAGTTAAAAAAACTATTTGTACATAGTTTTCGTCGTTCGTCATGCTAGTATCCCCCCTATTGCACAGCGCTCAAGTTACGTGCCGGCATTAAAAGTCAGTATTTGAAACACATCGATGGATTTAGGGTAATAAAAGTCCTGAGATCGGATATGATTTAAATATTTATTTGGTAATGTCACTGGAAACAACACAACAGCAGGCGGCGGCGTCGCTCTGGACTCACGACCGACCCCGCCGCGGCTTCAACACTAACGCGTAAAAAAACAATCAACTTCATCTATATTTCATATATCTTATCTTTATGTACACCACTAAACATATTTACACAAATATTGGTATGTATAACATACAGAAAGCGAAGTATCGTACAGGAGAAACATTGTCCATAGCCATTATGGCTCACTTATATACATAGTAGGGGCATTTTCGTTAGAATTTTTTATTACGACCTCGTCGATGCGTGCCGAAGAGGATTCGCGCAAACGCTTGGCGGAAGTCAGGGCTAAATATGGTATAGATAACAGGGTTCAGGGTTGAGTTAAAGTAGCCGAGCCAGAGGAAGAAGCTTGCCAGGTAATCGCTTATCACACACGTTTGGCAAATCGGCATCACCAGAGCCATTATGAAAAACGGCAACCAACAAAATACAAACGCACCAGTGATTATGGCAAGGGTCTTGGCAGCTTTCCTTTCCCTCTTTGCTTCGAGGGACTCCTTCTTCTCTTTGTGTGTTTGCGCCGGCACGATTGACTTCTCCGGCTTAGATCCATTCGTGGCGGTCGAGGAAGACTTTTCCGGCGAAACTGATGGTGGCGCTTTTTCGTTAATCGTAAATGCTGTCGTCCGTGGCTCTTCATCTAGAGTATCCACAGTGGAAGTGCTTTGACCCTCAGTCAATAATAGCGCAGCAGCTAACGCCTCTGTTCGAGTCCGCTGGTTACATTTCTTAAGGTTCAGAAATCTCTTCTTGACGAATCGCCTGTCTCGCGCGGACTGCACAGGCCGTCCCGACGGCGGAGCTCCATCCGCTGAGGTCGGACGCGGTGGAGGCTCTCGTCTCCTGCGAATGCGTCGCCTGGCAGTTTGGAAGATCTTCCAGTATAAGATCAAAATCACCGCGAGAGGCACGTAGAATGTGGAGCAAGTGGCAAATATTTGGTAGGAAAGATCTTGGCTAACGAGGCACTTTTGCTGTTGAGTGATCCTCGCGAGGTAGTCGGGGTCCTTCCAGCCCAGCTGCGGGGCTAGGGATACTACCAGGGCCGCGCCCCACACGAGCACGATCATTGTGAAGATTCTCTTCTCGTTCCGTATGTGGATGTAGTCGACGTCTGTCACAGCCCAGTACCTGGAGAGCAGATTAAAATTAAATCATTACACAGAAGAAGCAATAGGGGATTGATTGCTTTGACGCGCATGGTGCTTTTATGACTGGCAACGCGCGAGTGATAGCACTGGTGCTGCAAGCAACTATAGGCGTTGGGAACTGTTGGGAACGGCCCTCACGCTTGTTTTCAAACTTAGTGGCATATAATTAAAAGACCAAGTAGCCACTTTTTTACCTTTACGCTAAAACCGTGAATATATTTTTAGTATTTTTTGTTTAGAATACAGGTAACGTAATCATAATGATAATGATAGGCTTTAATGAAATCCTATAATTTTCTTCTCACTGCGAAGCTGACAGAACCGGGTCATGAGATTCCCATGTAAATGGAATTTAGTCGTATCGAATATAGTGCTTCTATTATTTTACGTATAGTACACAAAATGATTGTGTTAACCGTATTCTAAATAAAAATACTGAATATGTTCATGGTATTTGTTTGAGTGCCAAGCTCCAGCTGGGGGTCTTGACTAATGAAACCACGAGACTTCTTGATAAGATGAACTGTATTTTAAATAAGCGTGATATTCTTAACCTGCATAGGTACGTCTCAGTAGAAATCAGAAGATGTAGACATCATGGGTGTTATTTTAAGTCAACTCCCTTGGAGATCATTGTGGAAAGCCGCGGTAAAACACAACAAAGAAGAATGAACAAACCGGTCGGTAGCAATGGCGACGAGATGTAATATAGATGCTGAGCTGCAAAGAACGTCGCTCGAAGTCCACATGTCGCATAGCTCCGGACCCAGGATCCAGCCTTGGCTGACCTGAGATAAAGTTGTCATATTAAATTAACAACTAATCACACCAGTCATGTTTTATACCACAAGAGTGATGGGAAGCGGTTACCGTAGCCTATATACGGGATACCGAAGAATAACATGCGAGTTGCCACTCTGTGTTCAGAGAGTTATAAGTTGGCAGCATAATGAGACTAATCCCTCTCCTGCCAACACAATATAACAATCCTCCCACTCCCTAAGTAGCTCATTACTGGAAACCTTATACACCGCTCAGGAACACAACACAAAAAAAAATGTTATTTGGCTACGAACTTTATAAGGTGGAGGTCCTACCCGTCGGGAAGCTCCAAATTCGAACGGGAAACCCGTTATGCTCTACCTCTTTTAGCCTTATGGTGAAGGAAAATATCGAGAGAAAAACTGTATAAATTAGAGAAATAATGTAAAAGTGGATTTGGGCGAAAAGAGGCTTTTCCCCTGATTGAGCAGGATAGCGTGAAAATATTCAGTTATGGCCGGCCAATTTGGTGACCGGCTGCACCAATGAGTTATCTTTAGATTCTTCTTTAATTTCTTCTAATTTAACCTTTGACGGTTTGACCTACGGTCAAGTAAAACATCGAGAGGAAGCCTGCATACTTTCAGAAGAAATTTAAAGACGTATCTGCAGTCGTGCTTGAGTGAACCGGCAATTGGCTAGCAATCCGTCATGTTTACACCTAAATTATCTTAAAGAGGGCGTTATACCCTCTGCCTACCTTTTCGGGACCACTTGTGGGAAGGCTTGAAGTTGATAATAATTATTTTTATTTCAATATCACACATACCCAACTATGGAAGCTATGCTGGTATGTAAACGTATATGTACATAGGCAAACATTTACTAAACAAATATGCGCATCAAATATTTGTATTCAGTGTTGTCGCGCATGAATATCGCATTACTGCGGCACATTAATATTATCAATTTGGGTATAATGAACCTTAGGGGTCTTTTTACTGGATCGACAATTGAATAGACAATAGAATCTGGCCTTTATGCCGATTAACTATCAACGAAACTACATCATCAACTGTCACTCGATTATGAACTCATGCGAGTAGATGTAAGGTTTAATATCGGTCGTTAAACGACGATGATATCAGAGTGACGTTACCGTTCGGCCCTTAAAATAAGTTGGAGCCCCTCTTGCAAATTTTGTCCCGACGTTATCCGGCGTTATGTACATATTACTTTGTACACACGTATCAAAGAGTAGGCAAGAACAGTCGTACCCTGGGGCTAATGACCTGTTTATTTACGGTTATAACAGTGTGTGTAGGCATGTAAACAAACTAAAGACAGCTCAGCTTGTTGGATGAACTTTGAAGTAAGGTTACCATTAAATGTAGGTACAGTTATGCACTGCACGTTTGAGTGAGCTTTAAAGTTTCAAAAATAACCTTAATAATGTTAGTTTATACTAATAATTATATATATAATATATCCTCACGACTTCCCACAAGGGTCCCCGAAGGGGTAGGGGTTAGCTTATAATATGATATACCTTCACGCTGACCTGTTGTAGGTGTCCACGTGACTAATAGCAAGGCCCGTCACCATACCTATTTCAAGCCATACGCCAATTTTCTCACTTCATACGTACGTCTATTAAGTTCGATCACGATTACTGTCTGATGTTATTAAGTATGAAATAAGGGAGAAAAAATATAATTATAATATATTAATATTTTATATCCTTAATTATATGTATACTAAGTCAATGAATATATATAGTGATCGTTTATACACGTTAATCATTCCTATATTCGGTATAAACGAATCCGTTATAAATGGTGTAAATAGCCCGTCTTTGTTTTGTTTATATATTTTATAATACCTTACGATAGTTCCACACAAATTCACAGACCGCTGTCGAATAACTCAAGGTTCGTTTATATCCATAGACAAAAGCCGTCCACGGATATAAAATTACCGTAATGTCGTTTATTGAATGGGACTTATAGAGAGTGGTTTAAAATTCCAAATGTTACCTCATAAACAGCCCCCAGTGGCATCACGAGACATGCGACCATGAGGTCAGCGACCGCCAGCGACGCTACCAGGTAATTGGCCACATTCTGGAGATTCCTTTCTATTATAATAGCTGCGATCACGAACACGTTACCTGAGGAGAGAAAAAATAATAATTGACTAGCAGTACCGTGGGTGAAAAAATAACAATTGACTAGCAGTACCGTGGGTGAAAAAATAATAATTGAATAGCAGTACCGTGGGTGAAAAAATAAAAGCGGACCCAGTGGCGCCACCTATCGGGTCTATTTGTGAATCTAAACCATTCTCGTATCCACCTGAATACACATAGAAAATTTCATTCAAATCGGTCCAGCCGTTTACGTACACACGTACAGTAGAATGTATATACACAAAGTAAAAATCACAAGATTACTATTTATACATCTTCACATATTCCTATATAAGGAGGAAGGCTTTGAGGTAAAACAGCACCTTATTTTTGCCGAAGATATACTTTAGGTGCCGACGTAACAGATGGCAAGTTCATCGCTGTATCTCAAGCACGACATATGACTGAATTTCTTTTCAGGTGTATGCGGATTTCTTGCGATGTTTTCCTTCACCATAAATCTCCTCCCGCCTTCCCACAAGGGTCCCCGAAGGGGTAGGCAGAGGTGTATAGGTAATACCCATACACTCACTTTCCGCCGGAGGTATATTAGGTGCCAACGTGACAGATGGCGAGTCCATCGCCGTTATTCCAGCACGACTATACATACGCCTTTGAATTTCTTCTCAGACGTATGCAGGTTTCCTCTCGATGTTTTCCTTCACCGCTAAAGCTCGTGGTGTGACTAATCACTGTACTAAAGTTCAGAAAAACTCATTGGTACAGTCGGGATTCGAACTTGCGATCTTTGCTTCGCAGGCAACTGGTCGAACCACTCGACCACCACGGCTTTCACCATAAATCTCGTAGTGAGATTAATCACTGTACATCGTGCGTGTACGTTTTATGTTCAGTTAAACTCATTGGTACTTGCAATCTGTCTTTGTGTTGCAGGCGGCCACTCGAACCACTCGGCCGCCATAGCTTTTAAATTAAAGTTGCCTTTAGAATTTATACTTTGTCAATTCTGCGCACACTTGAATAAACCCAACTGGGCGTTTGTTCGGCGCGTACTCGATATCAAGAGCCAGTCGAAGCTAATCTGACTAAGAAGTTTGTTGGATATTTTCTAGTTGGATAATCTTATCGCTATTCTGTAGAACTAGGAACTTAGTTTCTCAGTTCCAATGAAGTGTAGGAGATGAAAATATAGGAGAAATATCTTGACTTTTATCTGTGTTAATGAATACGTCCTATAGAAAACTTTGCAAACATGGATACACTAATTCTTAATAAATTACGAGTCACGTAAAATTGTTTGTCCGCGATGGACTCCTGAACTACTAAACAGATTTTAATTTTGATTGCAGTTTTGCAGTTTGATCCAACTTGACAGATAGCATAGCTTACATCTCAATGTATAGTCGCAATATTATTTTATTGCAAATTATTTGACTGTCACAATTATCTGTTAGCTCCAAACGATTCTCATAGATATCTGTTGACTGGATTGAGTAAGTATTAATTTATTTACAATGTAATATAACAAAAGCCTTAGCCACAGCAATGCGTGGCCGGGTCTGCTAGTAAAAATATAAATGAATGTGAATCTGTGACGCCATATCTTTGCGTGATGGGTTTCATCCTTAATACACGGGAAATAGTTATTTAACTGTATTTACAGTATTTAAATATAATGTTCACTAAGCGTTCCCTGTGTTCAAGATATTGATAAAAGTTTTTTCAATTTGTGAGCCCCCCCCTATCATCATTTACTTAAAACCTTAAGCATACATACATATCATCACGCCAAGTCCCTAACAGGGTAGGCAGAGAGTATAGAGCGCCAGTTCTCTCTAGACTTACATACCTCTTTCGCTTCGTCCACATTCATCAGTCTCTTCATACATGCTCGTCGGTTTCGAGTACTCTTAACGTTCCCGACCTTCAGAGTCCGATCTATTTGATCCAGGAAGTTGGAACGTGGCCTTCCTCTGCCTCTTCTTGCACACACTTTTGCTTTGTATATCTGTTTCGTCAATCTTTCTTCACTCATCCTTTCTATGTGTCCAAACCAACGTAACATGCCTTTCTTCATCTTTACAATCACGCCCTCATTCACGCCAGTTGATTTGCGAATCTCTTCATTGCGGATTCGATCTAATATCGTTACGCCGCACATTTTCGGAAGAGATCGCATCTCGACTGCATTCAAGCTATTTTCATACTTCCTCTGACATACCCATACAATAAGGCAGGTACCAATATCGCGTTGTGGAATCTTAAGCATTTGGTATAAATACTGTGTTGAGTGTTGTGCGATATACAGCATGAACTTCAAATTTTCATGCTTCTAGCGGCTTAGTGTTAACTTGTAAGGTTTTAAAAGAATAAAAACCGTTTCTTATTTTATTTAAACAGCGATCAATACCTTAGTTTCAGTTTCATAAATCAAAAATGACGAGAGTATAATAAATCATTCATGATAATAGTAAAATTTTAGCCGGAGTATCAAAAGTTTTGGGCAACTTTTTATTAAAAAAAGATTTTGTCTATTGTCCCGGATCTGAAAAGAGGTAGAAAACTTTCCGAGAAACTCAAAGAATACCTTCTTGTGTTAGGATGACAGAAGTTGGTGATAACTTTTAATTATTTCTTGGAAAAAATCATCGAAGTTCCGTTCAAATTATTCTTTATAATTTGCATAGGAAAAAAATATATTGATGAAGAGCAAATAAAAATAAAAGTTTATAGAGAGTATTCCTTAATATGCTTGAATTTTTTTTTACGTATTTGCACATATGTCCCGGCGGTTGAAATAGGTGCTTTATCACTTCATCTATATCCATCAGTTTCTTCATGCTCGTCACCATAGTTCAACTCCAAAATTTTTGTTTATTTAATAAATAATAAACATATAGAAAGCCGTGGTGGCCGAGTTGTTCGAGTAGTTGCCTGCCACACAAAGATCGCAAGTTTGAATCTCGACTACCATGGCTACGGAAAACTTAGTGAGGAAACCTGCAAACGTCTGAGAAGCAATTCAAAGGCGTATGTTTAGTCGTACTTGAGTAACGGCGATGGACTCGCCATCTGTCACGTTGGGACCTAAAATATAACTTGCGGAACGTGGGTGTGTGGGTAGTACCTATACACCTCTGCCCACCCCTTCGGGGACAGTTGTGAGAAGGCGTGAGGATATAACAAAATACATGAAGCCATAACTTGTAAACACAGATTAGCAAATTCTGCAGACACTTGACACGAGCAAGGCGTCTGGTTACATAACAATTTAATGAAATTACGTAATTATTTCACCACTTCTCGCTAAAACTCCAGCCCCACTACGCCTCAAGATATCTTAAGTGAAGTGGTTGACTTAGCATGACGAAATTAGAGTAGAATCGCATAATGGTCCTATTTGCCTTAGCTTTCAGCTTTTATTATTATTATGTCTTTACGTTCTCCAAGTGTCTCCTTACAATGGAAAACCACTTTTTGACATTAAAGAAATAATTAAATATGAACTGATTTAAACAGCTGGTGACACAATAAATACATCTTCACGTCTTCCGACAGGGGGGAACCTTGGGGTAGGCAGAGTGTATTGTTGGTGTCTACGTGACAGATGGCGAGTCCATCACCGTCATCCAAGTACGACTATACATACGATCTATCGATCGATCTATCGATACGATCGACGATATCTTTGAATTTCTTCTCAAACTTATGCTGGTTTCAATTCAATGTTTTACTTCAACTTACAGCTCGTGGTGTGACTAATGACTGTATTTAAGTTCAGTAAAACGCATTGGTTCATTCGGGATTCGAACTTGCGATCTTTGTGTTGCAGGCAACCACTCTGTCATCACGGTTTAAAATATATTATATAGATTATATTTGCTCCCCGCTGACACTGCAACCCCACCCTTAATCCGCAGCTGATATATGTCGTGAGACTTGACCTAGTAACAACAGATTTCGCACTTACGTGCTTCGTAGTCAGTTTGTGTTTAGGCCAAGAGCTGTCGGACACCGGCCTGCATTGATTTTACACTTGACTGCCTTCTCGATACATTTAGGGTTGGGGATATTCAAAGATATGCTATACTAATGCTCTTTAGTCATATACAATTATGAAAACACTTATGTATGAGCATGGATAATTTTATTTATACTCATTTCATTACTTGACATTAAAATGCTCGAATTTAATTACGTACCTACATTATGTATGAACAGACATACCCGCTGAGACTGTTTTGAGTACTCTTGACGTACCCATCCTTGAGTTTTGGATCCGTTTGAGTACGTGACGATAATTGATGATGAAATTAAATGATACAGATTAATGATACAGCAATATGCTATTGCTAATTGTTATTGCTATGGCTATAGCTAATTGCTATCTAAATAGACGGGTTTCCCGTTCGAATTCGGAGCTGCCCGACTGGGGCAGGACCTTATAGAAGTACCAAGATAAGACCAAATAACACAATTTGTTGTGTTGTGTTCCTACGCGGTGAATAAGGTTTCCAGTAATGAGCTCCTTGGGGAGGGGGGAGGATAGATACATTGTGTTGGAAGCAGAGGGATTAAACCCATTATGCTGCCAACACACTATAACTCTCCGAACACAGAGTGACAACACGCAAGTGGTACTTCAGTATCGTGAGCGTAAATAGGCTGCGGTAACCGTTTCCCATCAGATGGGCCGTATGCTCGTTTGCCACTCTTGTTGTATAAAAAAAAAAATGTTTGTAATCATTGCCTCTTTATCGATTCGAATTATTATATAACGCATACTTATGTATAGATCGGATCCTAAGCTCTTCTAGCCTGTCTATTCACACGAGATTCAACATAAACCATTCGTCATTATTATTGAAATGAAAACTAAAAACCTCAAAAAATATAATATAATAACTAAAATATATTATTTAAAGGAGTCCCTTCAGGCAGTCCCCTTCGGGGACCCTTGTGGGAAGGCGTGAGGATATAACTATAACTTTAGGCAGGGTTCCGAAGATACTGGCAGCGTTCTCCCTTTGACTAATTCTTTGTCCGAGGTAGCTGCCAGCTCTTCGGTCTCCTGTGATGTCGACAAATCTTTTTGATATAGCGCTAGGAGCCCACGGACCAAGGATTATTAATAATAGTACCTACATCCTCGCAATGCGTTCAAGTCGAAAAGAGCATTCATAATTGAAAAAAAAACAGGGCGATTAATTATTTTAATTGCTTTTTCCGTTAAGCTTGACACAGATGAACATCAAACAACGTTAATTGCATTGCGTTTTCCAATTTTTAAATTAAGGCTTTTGGGCATAATAAGAAAAATACCGTTCCTTTTAAGAATCTTTGGATGTTGAATATTAAACATTGAAAATCGTTAAGTGAATTGTAAAGGGACTTGTATCAAACGATTAATAATTTTTTAAGGTCTTCTTAATTAATATTGATATAAATAGTTAATTTATATTAAAATTACATATAAAATTCAAAATACAGTTCTAATTAACTACTTACAAATAAAATACTTGTTAATTGTTGTTATTGGAAAAAAAAATGTTTCAAGATATGTAAGACTATTTATTTAGAGCCTTGAATATTTAGCTTATTATCTTAATAATTATCTAGGCTATAAATATATACTCCAAGATATTTTGAATCGGTTTAAAAAGTTGCCTGAAACACAAACATTGTAAGCTCGAATCCCGACTGTACCAATCAGTTTTTCTGAACTTAGGTACAGTGGTTAGTCACACCACGAGCTTGAAGGTTTTCACCGTAAAGTAGTTATTTGACCGTAATTTCTTCTAAAACGTAAGCGGGTTTCCTGTCGATGCTTTCGAAGGAATACTCGCATACGTTTCAAGAAGAAGAAATTCAAATGCTTGAATAGTAGTGCTTGAGTAACCGCGATGGACTCGCCATCTGCCTGTCACGTTTGCAACCTTAACCTAAAAAACTAAAACCTAACCTAAAGGCAACCAAAAAATATATCTCTGGCGGAAAGTGGTTGTGTGGGTACTATCTATACACCTCGGTCGGGACCCTTGTGGGAAAGAGAGGTAGGGCATAACGGGTTTCCCGTTCGAATTTGGAGCTGCCCGACTGGGGCAGAATCTCCACCTTATAGAAGTCCGTAGCCAAATAACACATTTTTTTGTGTTGTGTTCCTACGCGGTGAATATTGTTTCCAATAATGAGCTCCTTGGGGAGGGGAGGAGGATTGTTACATTGCGTCGAACACAGAGTGGCAACGTGCAAGTGATACTTCGGTATCGTGAGCGTAAATAGGCTACGGTAACCGTTTCCCATCAGGTGGGCCTTATGCTTGTTTGCCACTCTTGTTGTATAAAAAAAAAGAATAAATATATCCTCACATATTTATTTTGAAGATTCTACATAATCCATGGTTTAGATTACTTACAGTATATTCGCATCTCAAGTATTGTGTATTATCTAAGGTGATTTATCTCATAACGAATTTACGGGTAGTCGGAAAGATCAAGAAGAATCTGTCTAGCCATATCTTTGGATGTATAAAAACCAAAACAGTTCCTATTTATTTTTCAAGAAGGGTGTGAAAAGATTCTTGCAGGGTCGGCAGCGCGCGAGCAATACCCCTGTTGTTGCAAGCGTTCATAGGCGACGGTAATCGCTTACCATCAGGTGGGCCGCATGCTTGTTTGCTCGTGTGGTATAAAAAAACTCTATCAAACAAAATAAAACCACAAACAACAGCACACCAGTAGGTCCTTCCAGAATACCCGTAATAAGACTTTCTTTGCCATTCACAAAACTTACATAAAATGTTATTCAAACTTTGTAAATCTATCGGGAAATAAATTTCAGGCCTTTCGCAGCCTACGAGATAAAATTGTCGACTACGCCATATTTGAACAGGTAGGCACTCTGAATGTTCTGTTTCGCTGAATTCAGGACCTAAAAGGATTACGTTATCTTTTCAACAAGTTATTTACAGTTGGAATATAAATAAATGTTTATTTGATTCATAGCAATTGTTTTCAATGATAACGTCCTTGTTTATGTATTCACCGAGGTAAATAGGCCTACAATATTGAAGTAATACTTGAAGTATTATTTACTAGCTTATGCCCGCGACTTAGCCCGCGAGGAGTTCGAAAAAGTAGCTTTGGAAATTTTCCTGCTAGAATCGGTTCATACATCGGAAGCATCATACATTATAATATAAGAATTTTGATTTTTATAAGAATTAAAAAAAATCCAATTCCTAAGTATAAGCTATCACTATTTCAACTTTCAGCCAAATCAGTTCAGCCGTTTGGCCGTGAAAGAACCAAAAACATCCAAACATCCAAACTTTCACATTTATAATATTAGTAAGATAGTAAGATTAATACCGCCGCGGTGGCCGTGTGGCTCGAGTAGTTGCCTGCGACACAAAGATCGCAAGTTTGAATTTAGACTATACCAATTAGTTTTTCTGAACTTAAGTACAGTGATTAGTCACACCACGAGCTTTACGGTGAAGGAAAACAATTCCGTCCGAGAAGCAATTCAAAGGCGTATGTGTGATCGTGCTTGAATAACGGCGATGAACTCGCCATCTGTCACGTTGGTACCTAAAACATATCTCTGGCGGAAGGTGGGTGTGTGGGTACTACCGCCTCTTATGGGAAGGCGTGAAGATATTTCCTTACTAATATTATAAATGTGAATGTAAGTTTGTTTGTTATGCTTTCACGTAAAAACTACTTTACCAATCATCATTAAACTTTGTACACATTTTCTTGAAGGTATTAGAAGTAAAATAGGATACTTATTATTAAAAAAAACTTTCTTACGAAAGATAAAAAAGCCGTCCGCGCCGACGAAGTCGCGGACACAGCTAGTTATATATTATTTAAATTTTCAGTACTGAAGCCGGTCTGTCTACTGTAATTGACCTTCACGTCTTCCGACCCACTTTTTACTTAAGATAAATATATAAGTGCGAGCGTGACAGATGGCGAGATCATCTTTGAATATCTTTTGAAACGAAGGCGACATGCCTTGCCTTTCGTTTTTTTTCTACACCGTAAACCTGGTAGAGTGATTAATTGGTGATCAATTGTAAGAAAGTGGCGGAATTATCGCACCACGACGTGAGAGGAAACATCAGACGTCAAGTCGTCTCAGAGCGCCAGAGCCGACACGTAGGCAAAGTATATCTCGAGTGAAGAATTGGCGTTAAAGCGGAAGGCTTTTAGACATATGTAGCTATCTTCCCTCTTCTAGCGAAACTTTCATCGTCATGCTGGTCGCTTAGCTACTCTGCGATCACGTGTAGGTTGTTGAAGGCTGGGCTCAGGATGCGACGTGCATATTGATTTCTCATAAGCTCACGCTCTAAGATCATCCATTGTGATCGCATATGAAATATAACTCTAGTATGTAAATTTTAAAGTGCAAAAATATCAGAGGTGGCATATAAGGCTTAGGTACAGTCTATGATGTACTTTTACAGTGTAGAGATGTATTATTTGTGTTATATTTACGAATAGCTTAGAAAGCATAGCTTGAAAGCAGTCGAGATGCGATCTCTTCGAAAAATGTGCGGCGTAACGATATTAGATCGAATCCGCAATGAAAAGATTCGCAAATCAACTGGCGTGAATAAGGGCGTGATTTTAAAGATGAAGAAAGGCATGTTACGTTGGTTTGGACGCATAGAAAGGATGAGTGAAGAAAGATTGACGAAACAGATATACAAAGCAAAAGTGTGTGCAAGAAGAGGCAGAGGAAGGCCACGTTCCAACTACCTGGATCAAATAGATCGGACTCTGAAGGACGGGAACGTTAAGAGTACTCGAAACCGACGAGCATGTATGAAGAGACTGATGAATGTGGACGAAGCGAAAGAGGTATGTAAGTCTAGAGAGAACTGGCGCTCTATACTCTCTGCCTACCCCGTTAGGGACTTGGCGTGATGATATGTATGTATGTATGTTATGTTTTTTGGTATATTTACCGTGTACATATCCATACTAAGAACCATTTTTAGGAAAAAGGGTTATTTTTACACATACAAAAACACTCCAATTTTATTTATTTGTATAGTTTAATTTAGAGCCCAGATAAGATAAATTAATAATCTGATAGCATCACAGGATTCACTATGTTGCCAATATGGTGATTCTATCACCTTACGATGTCTTTATTCTTATTAGTGCCAGCCACTCGAAACTGTATTGTAGAACATTATTCTTAGTTTGAATTGATTCGTAATAGCGGTTGCTGAGATTCCCAAACTTAAAGTAAGTCTTACTTCTATAAGCAGTATTCAATATCTAATTAGCTATCTGGAAGTAAGAGAATACAAATTAACCAATTGAAAATCATAATGAAATTGCGTACTGTATTTTCACATTAACGCAATATGTCAGGATGGCCGAGCGGTCTAAGGCGCTGCGTTCAGGTCGCAGTCCACTTCTGTGGGCGTGGGTTCGAATCCCACTTCTGACAAATATACTTTTATATCGTTGTTTACCAGATAAATACATATATCATTAGTTAAATATTAGATATTTGTTGATGTTGACATACGTAAGTCTTTTTTCACTAACTTTAAATAACTTTTTTGTCTTTGTCCGAAATCTTTGTTATGTTAAATGTCGTTTACGTAATCTTTGTTATTACAGTAACTGCAATCAAATCAAATCATTGATACAAAATATTATACTATTTATTTATTGACGGCCTTCTGTTCCAGCGGTCAGTTTCTGACTGAGAAGCTCGAGGTCGCGGGTTCGATTCCCGCTGAGGGCAGATATCTGTGTGAAACACAAGTATTTTTACCTTAGTCTTGGATGTCATTCTTAGAGTAGTAATAAGAAGTTCATAAGCCGTGGTAGCCGAGTTGTTCGAGTTGTTGCATGCAACAAGATTGCAAGTTTGAATCCCGACTGTAACAATGAGTTTTTCTGAGCTTAACTACAGTGATTAGTCACACCACGAGCTTTACGCTGAAGGAAAACATCGAGAGGAAACCTGCATACGTTTGAGAAGCAATTCAAAGGCAAACTCTGTCTACTTCTTCGAAGATCCTTGCGAAATGGCGTGATATATATATATTATACGATCTCACTGGATTAATTGTTTACAGATCCGCTTTATGATCGATAAATTCATGGATATGCGTCTGGAATCCAAGCAGAAGCTGGCCTCCAACCCAGACCTGACCATTGGTGACGTTACTAGTGTCAACCTCACGATGCTCTCTGTAAGTAAAGATACCAGTATCAGACTATCGGCCCTGAGCGCACCAGACGATGCCTAACTAAAAGTCGCACCCTCACTCGTGGCTACAAAAAAAATACTAGTAGTACCGGTCTTACAGTTTTGAGACGGAAATCAAGTACAGCTTTTTTTTATTATCCTAATTATCGTATTTGTGTGTAATTTTAGATTTGTGTATCGCGTACGTATAATAATTAAATAAGCTAATTGTGAAAACAAAATAGGCTATTGTACCATACCTCTTTGCATGTTGGGAAAAAACAAAAGAATAAGTAAGTAAGTAACAATTTACGTTTTTTTTTCAAATCATTAAGAATGACATGATTCGAAAAAAAAAATAAGATTCCATTGGGTGGCCGAATCTTATTCAATATAATGATCTAATAATTTAGACTTGGATACTGGTCTTTCAGTCGCATAGCCTAATTCAAGTCTATGCCTGCTCAATGATTTAATAATTGTTCTCAGGGAGGTATCCAGAACAATGTGATCCCTGAACAACTAACAGCCTCATTCGACATACGTATCGCTCTGTCTTTGGATCAACAAGAACTTGAAAATACGGTAGGTATTCACTCTCATTCAATCTTCACGTCTATGCAGCCAGGGATTTAATGTACAGCCTCCTTTGGCCTCTTGGTTACCTATTTAGGCGTGTGGTAGGTGGCGAGTCTGTCGTCATGTCAGCATCATCCACTCTGCAACCACGGAGTTAGCCCGTACTTATGGAATAAGTGTTTGTATAGTCATATCATGAACTGAACTCCCTTTGAATATTTATTGCGATAACTAATATAAAAAATGCGAAAGTCTATGACAATGTTCGTTACTTATTCACATCAAAATGGCTAAATGGAATTACTTATATATCAAAACAGAAGAATTATTAAGTGGAATAACACATAAGATATGTTTGATTCTAGAAAAATATTATAAAATGCCGATACAACTGTACGCTTGTGGCAACCACTACGTTCTTACGAGCTCCAATATTCTTCTTTTTACCATAGAGTAATTTGAGATTTCGATTTTTAAACAATTGAAATACGAATAAAATGCAGGTGAAAAGCTGGTGCGCCGCAGCGGGAGAGGGAGTCACGTACACCTTCTCACAGAAGGACCCATACTCCCCTCCTACCAAACTTGATGACACAAACGCTTATTGGGTCGCTTTCAAAAACGCGACTGACCAACTGTAAGTAAAATATATGGTATATAATCCACCAAGGAGCCGTGGTGACCGAGTTATTCGTGTATTTACCTACAGCACAAAGATTGCAAGTTCGAATCCCGACTGTACTATTAAGCTTTTCTGTACTAAATTAGTGATTAGTCGCAACACTATCTTTAAGGTGAAGGAAACCTGTATACGTTTGAGAAGAAATTCATAAGATATATTTATAGTCGTGCTTGAGAAATGTATCTCTGGCGGAAAGTGAGTACATGGGTACTACTTGCACACCTATGCCTTGAGGGAACTTCCTTCAGGGACCTTCAGGGACCTTGTGGGAAGGTGTGTAGATGAAGAAGCAATATTACTTTAACTATATAAGACTTTACTGTTCATTCATGAAATCGCTTTCTTTTCTTTACTTTACATCGTTGTCGTGTTGTCAATTAACATTACTTATTAATTTTATTAGGTACAAATAAATACGTGCTGTTCCAAAATCGCTTGCTTGAGATGTGCTATTTACTCTATTTTCCGCTTTGTCAAACTTTCCACGAGTATTTATTTCTTTCAGAAAACTTTCCATCAAGCCCCGTACTTTCCCCGGAGGTACTGATAGCAGGTACATCCGATCTCTGGGCATCCCAGCGCTGGGCTTCTCTCCGATGGCCAAAACACCCCCTGGACTGCATCAACACGACGAGAGCCTTAGAGCAGATACATTTTTGCGTGGGATTACGATCTATGAGACTCTCATACCATCTATCGCTAATGCTTGAAATTATGTAATACAAATATCTACTGCAATAATGGATTTACTATAAATATATTGCCACCGTAATTTAAAAAACATGTATTTTTTTTATTTCTGACATGTAATATATATGAATATGTATAAATGTAAAAAGAAGTACCGCAAATGTCAAGGTTAAACCCCACAATTGCGTAATACATCGACTAAAGTAAAAATTTAATTTTATCACGCTTTTTGGCGCCCAACGAGGGACCTCTGCCCGGCTTTCCGCATTGTGTAAATAAGGTTACTTTTTTACTTTAACGAGCTTGTATATTTAATGACATTGCCGTTCTCTTTCGGATAACAGTCTGACTGCGCCTATAGTGCCAGGTACGGAAGTACCTCGTCGCAACCTTCAAATATGTATTTGAATCAATTGGTCGATTCAATTATATACGAGCAACTTGAATAGCGTCTGTATCCCTTGTATTGATGTTATTTGTTGGTTTTAATTTCTTAGTTTCATGACTACTATGTTATACTATATGTATAACAATTTTAACAAAATTATTTTAAGCACAAGGTTGTTTGAAAGAGAATACAATATTAAGATTTCAAAAGTTATATATTCTCCTCATCAAATTGGTCATGCTTGTTAACAGACCATAACCAAATGCACGTAATAAAACGCAGCTTGCTAAGTGTTAAATGAAAAAAAATTATTCAAAATACCACACCACGTTCCAAATGCTGACGTAAGCCCTGTCACGTCGCCATTTATGTATCAAAACCACTACAAAATGGAAGCCTGTCACGGCACCAAGGACCGGTGAAACGGCGACAAAGATATTCGTGTACTGCTGAAGGAAACTTTTCCGTGGCTAATGTCATTGTCATACAAATCATAGAAATAGAATAGCGTGAATTCAAACGAAAAGTATTATGCCTAGAGATTGAACAGTACTATGAATATAGAGATTCACATCAAAGATCTCCGTCAGTAATGTCAAGTACAATTTGAAATATAACGCACGTAGCCTGGAGAATGCTAAAGTAAACACATGTATTATTCATACGAAAACGATCCGTACCCTTTTCAAGTTAAGTTTGAAATTCAACTGCCAAAAATTCAGCCCAGCTAGCACCTATATTTTATGAACAAAAAGGCTGCAACACACAGGAATGATGGAGTAATAAATCTTGAGAATTTTCCGCGATGCTACAAAGTGTGATAAATCATTTTTTATGAGCACACTTATGATTGCACGAAATTGCTCACGGTTATTAATATTTGCACTTTTATCTACATAGCTAGTGAATCGCCCCGGGTTCGATTTGGAAAAGGTTCACAGCATCACGTCATGTCCCTCACGTGTTAGGCAGTAGAGCGCCAATTCTCCGTAGACTTACAAACTCTTTCGCTTCATCAACATTCATCATGCTCTTCAGACATGATCGTCAGTTACGGGCATTCAACGAGAATATATCGTATCACGAGTTGAGTATAAAATGGGGAAAAAGCTGTTTACACGTGTCGTTCCGTCGCGTTCGCGTAATATAAGATTTAATTTTTTTACTTTATTTTACATTATTTTTGTTTACTAGAAGCCGAATCTATGCACATATTATTAAACACGTTATCGTTTATTCATTCATTTTCGTATTTTACTTACGAAAACCCAGTTAGTAATCTACATTCAACTTCCAATAGTTCTCTTGACGATAAATAAATGGGGCAACACCTTCCCACAAGCGACCCCAAATGGGTAGGCAGAGGTGTGTAGGTAGTACCTGCCACACACACTTTCTACCAAATACATGTTTTAGGCGCCAACGTGATAGATGGCGAGTCATTCGCTGTACCTCAAGGACAAATCAAATCAAATCAAATCAAAATCTTTTTATTTCACATAGGCCCAGGTGGGCACTTATAAAACGTCGAAAAAGGAGCACGGATCGGGTTGGTCGCTTCCATGGAGAAGAACCGGCAAGAAACTCCATAAACGCCTATACATACGCCATTGAATTGCTTCTCCGACGTTTGCAGGTTTCCTCTCGATGTTTTCCTTCACCGTAAAGCTCGTGGTGTGACTCACTGTACTTAAGAAATTTAACATTTTTCTTTTCAAAATTGAATCTTTGATAGCATAACAAGTTCAGTAATGAAACAGCATTATTTGAAATAGTAGGTGTTTTGAAAACAAGATTCGTAACTAAAGAAAACGCCACCGTGAACACTGGGCTCTGCAGTGCAATACTTATTCGTGAATAATATATTATTCAATCGATTTCCTGCACCTCTCGCTCGGTGCTCTGAGGAAAGCTGCTACGTGTGGCTTTTGCGACTTCATATCATTTACAAAGGATTTAGATTGCCGATCTGAACTCCTATATATGATGTAGCTAAAGATAACCAGCGCTCCATTGTGTAGAGCTGACTTTTCACGTACCTAAATAGTGTTGCATGCATATCAATATGGACTCCCAAAATATGAGTTATATCTAAGCCTACTCCTTCCCCTTCGATGACCCTTGTGGTAAGGCGCGAAATTATTATCATACTTATCATCATGCTGAGTCCTTAACGCGATAGGCAGAGAATATAGAGCGCCAGTTCTCTCTAGACTTACATACCTCTTTCGCTTCATCCACATTCATCAGTCTCTTTATACATGCTCGTCGGTTTCGAGTATCGATTTGATCTAGGTAGTTGGAACGTGGTCTTCCTCTGCCTCTTCTTGCACATACTTTCGCTTTGTATATCTGCATCGTCAATCTTTCTTCACTCATCCTTTCTATATGTCCAAACTAACGTAACATGCCTTTCTTCCTTTCCTTCCTTCCTTCCTTTTTCTTTGGACTACTTATAAAATACGTTCTTTATATCAGCCACCAAAGTGACTTCTCCAATCAAAATGTATACATACATATGTTTAAACGGTCAATAAGCCAAATATTTTTTCACGTACAGTCTCCATTCCGAAACGTTCAGAAATGTATATCGCGTGTAAATTTAAGGGAGGCCTTATGCAATACAGTTGACGCCCACAGGTGGTCAGCGGTAGCACTTCCGGTTAGTGTCCGGGGGCCCATTCAAATATTTTATGAGGTATTTAGCGCACCTGTGGGCTAAATCACATTAATTTGAATTCCTAATCACCCGGCATAATCCACATTAACCCATATATTAAGAGTAGATAAGTGTTGTTAGCGTAACTGCACCTATGTTCTCATGCCTTCTCACAAGGATCCCCGAAGGGTTGGCAGAGGTGTACAGGTAGTACCAACACACCCACTGAACTAACTGAACATATGTGGTGATAATTAAATAAATAAATAAATTGATTGTGTGATTAGTCACACCACGAGCTAAACGGTGAAGGAAAACATCGAGAAGAAACCTGCATACGTCTGAGAATTCATACCTATATATAGAGTTATCGAGAACAATGCATTGGATACATTTGTGTCAGCTAATGTCATCTATCGTACATCTATCTGTAATTGAAAACAATCCATTATCTGTACCTCAGTGATGGCTGAGTAAATAACAGATTCAATTATAGAAAACACGTCAAGTAGTACCTGGGGGAGGTA
>JACCPG010002909.1:0-45996 GCA_016069955.1 Drepana arcuata | reverse complement strand
GGTAGGTACCAATATCGCGTTGTGGACAACAACTCGAGCATTCTTGCTCAGTCTTTTACTGCCCATCAACGCCGACATGGCTCCATTCACCTTATTTCCGGCAGTTATCCTTCTTTCAATATCTTTTTCATACTTTCCATCTCGTGTGAACATGCTTCCAAGATAATACAAATTCATTCACTTGCTCACTAGGTACTTTAATCGCCAAATTAACTAGCCCCAAAGAATTGGCTGTTCGGCTGCTTTCACATCATGTAGATGGAGTTTGGAAGCTCAGTTTTAAACGACATAACACCCAAACTCACTTCTCAGGGGTTCTGGTAGGTTATATAGGGTTTCTAACCTATAAGAGTAATTAGTAATATTCAACAGGTTTTTTTACAAGCCACAATAGACAAAGACATACTTCATATAGTCATAATTTAATTTATGACGGTCTAATACGTCTATACTTAATGAGTTAACAACTTAAGTCATGAATATTTATTTACAGCAACATGAAGTATATATACTGAGTATGTGTTACGTAAACGTTCAAGGTTTTACTCAAACAAGCGAAGAAGCTGACGTGCCAAAATGGCGGGGCTAAACAATAGCTATTACCTACATAGGAGGCTGAGATTGAAACAACCCTGCTCATAAATACACTGTTTTATGTACAGTACTACAACGTACATTATCATATACCATACCCTTCAGTATAACCTGCTACGTAATCATTTGTATTAATTTCGCTTTTGTTGTTACCGAAAACGACAATATTATTTTACCTTGAAGCAATCACTTAGCAGAGTAATTTAATTTTACAATCGATGAATATATTCCAAACCCTTATTTGAGGTATCAGGTACGTTATATAAAATAATTTCCATTTATTAAGCATTCTGTAGATACTTGAACTTGACAATAGGTATTCAAGGATGGGAACGCCAAGAGTACTCGTAACCGGCTAGCATCTGAATACTGAAGAATATTTAGAGAAAACTGGCGCTCCACCCTCTCTACCTACGCTGTGAGCGAGGAGGATTATGTATCATTATATATCCTCACGCCTTCCCACAAGGGTCCCCGAAGGGGTAGGCAGAGGTGTATAGGTAATACCCACACACCCACTTTCCGCCAGAGGTATATTAGGTGCCAACGTGACAGATGGCGAGTCCATCGCCGTTACTCAAGCACGACTATACATACGCCTTTGAATTTCTTCTCAGACGTATGCAGGTTTCCTCTCGATGTTTTCTTCACCGTAAAGCTCGTGGTGTGACTAATCACTGTACTTAAGTTCAGAAAAAACTCATTGGTACAGTCGGGATTCGAACTTGCGACCTTTGCGTCGCAGGCAACTGCTCGAACCACTCGGCCACCACGGCTTCTATTATGTATCATCCCACACATAAAGCATATATTTCTGTATTTATTGACGTTTGAGAAACTATGACGGACTGATCTGTCACAAGGGCACCTAAATTATTCTCCAATGAAAAGAAAAAGGAAAGAAAGCAATATTACGTTTAAGTTCGTTATTCATAATTTAGTTTCCATTCCAATACCAAGTCAGTTCAAGTAATAGTTAACGCTACAATTATATGATTAGGTACTCGCTGAGTCGTAATGCTCGGAAGTAGGGCACGAGATGAAGAACATTGTCCACAAAAGATCTCATCAAGGCAAGTGCACAGTGCCATCTTTCAGCGTCCCGTCCTTTTGACCTCCTCCAGTAATTATATGATGATCGTGTGGCTTGACGTTAATTTGTGAAACTGCTCGAAAAGCCAACGCTTAGGTGGCAGGACAGAAGTACCGTGCCCGATTAATTCAAGAAGTGGCATCCTCGGCGAATTAATGGCCCCGACCGTAGTCGTGTGCCTATTGATCGACCGTCCCTGTTCGAGTGGTAACAAACTGACGTATTATCATTTGAGCGGTATTCAAGCATTAACAAGGTTTGTCGTCATGCGAGGTTATTGTGCGACAGGCTCTTTAGACAATATTGCTTATCTTTATAAAGCTACTAGCTGCGCCACACGGTTTTACCCGAGTAGAATGTTAATTCATTAATAGTTGTTTTATGATGAATAAAAGTGATATTGGATTGATTGAATTTGATAGATGTTTGTTGTTTGTTTGTTATGGAATACCGAAAAACGACTCAACTTATTTAAAGTTATTATACATTATAATATATAACATATCACTTTTATAATAGTAATATAGATATCCAGACTTGGCTTATCAATACACTCAATTTGCTTACATAATTGTTATTATCTTGAAACGATGTGTAAAAAATCTGATATTACGATATACAAACTGTTCATAGTTGCCTTATCATTATATTTTTTGTATACGCCTCCAATATTTCGTAATTGAGGAAAATATTGAGGAGAAAACTTTACCCGAACCTGATCACAGTTTATTGATATATTATAATTCATCGAATGTTATTTTAAGATATTATAATGGCTGCCGGCGCCATGGCACCATTCCACAGAAAAAATATATTATTTGGATAAGTTTTAATAGTATTAACTAGCTGCACCCCGTGGTTTCACCCGCGTTAAATAAATAAAAATAATGTAGGTAGTATAAACTGTTAGGTAGTATAATACTAAACTGATAAATATATATATCTATGTATTGCCAACACACAGCGATACTAAAGTATCACTGTGTGTTGGCAACATAATGGAACTAATCCCTCTGCTGCCTGCACAATATAACAACCCTCCTCCCTCCCTAAGGAGCATATTATTGGAAACCTAATTCATCGCGCAGGAACACAACACATAACTCGTGTTATTTGCCTAAGTGCATGAGTATCGCACTTTTATTTCAACGAACAACGCCACGACGTGCATAATTTTATACGTATTTACTTGTACTAGAAAGTGTCTCTATCATCAAAGCATTCATCCAAGGTGTCTTTTTCGCGTGTCTAATACAAGTCAGTACAGCGAAATGTTGAATGGGGCCATCACAGTACGCGTCGCGTTTTGCCTTTTATCATTTCGGCTGATCACGCGACATTTTTCCGGCTGGATGTAACTTCAAACGAAAAAGTCTTGAAAATGAATTGTTAACGAAGGCGGTATCGTACCTACCTTCACAATCAATAACTTAGCAACAGGAAAGAAACATCCGTGTTGAGTGTTGGAGACGAAAATGTTGTTAGTATTGTACAAATTACTGCAATGGTTTCTGTTGATTTTTGTAAGATTTTTAGAAGTAATGTTGAGTCAGGCAATGATAATCGAGAAGTTCGCATCCCGACTATCCTAATGATTTTTTTTTACTTAAATAAAGTGATTAATCACACCATGAGCATTTCAGTGAAAGTAACATTTCAGAGAAAAGGCTATTGACTCGCCATCTGCCAAGTTGGCGCAAAAATATACCTTAGGCTAAAAGAGAGTGTGACCTTTACCACTCACCTCTGCCTACCCCATCGAGGGCTTTTGTAGTAACGCGAATACATACATAGTGTTAGTTATGAAAACATTAGTGCCATGATCTATTTGAGAGCATTGGAACACATAATAATGATAAAATAACAATTAATTAATTCGGCAATGTAAAATAATCTTGTCTAGTTTTATTATCTTCTTATCTAAAATCACAACGCCTACCGCAACTAATTCTTACAGCATTATGTATATTTTTTTATTTAATAATATTTTCTTTTCCCAATGTCCCTAATAGGGATTGGACCTTTTGCCTTTTCTGTCCCTTGGGGAGGACACACAGAATATTATTTCTCCCTTCACTAAGGGTAAACTCAAACCTTTTGAATGTATTATTAAACTTTTCTTGTTATCAAGATCAGAATAATATGGGCTTCACATCAAATCTTTCTCTATTTTTGTCATTTTGTGCTCTAGTAGTTTTCGTGGTTGTATTCTTAAAATTAGTTTCAGTGTACTCAGAATTAGTGGGTATAGGGAAAATTTGTTATCTTTATCCGCAATATTAAATATGTATGTGTTATTTTTTTATTATCAGCGCTACTTCTGCTAAATACTACTCATTTAAATGGAATTTCCATGCCTCTAGGCTTTTACAAGTAAATTTGTTATATGAAATCCACTTCTTGGACTAGACGGGGAGACAGGTAGCTAAAAGATTGTATGAAGGTCATAAAAGTTATAATAGAAGTCACAGGATATATAGAGGTGTAATAACAAATACCAAATGATACGTATACGTATTTACGCTCTAACCAAGAGTGAACTACAACTACACTCTCACCCCGAGAGTGATTTGGTATATCGTTATCTAAGAATGTAGATATCGATTAACTTAAGTAATTAGGGTAGTTAATTATGATAATAATTCCAAATAAGTATGTGATACTTTTAAAGTAAGTAGTCAAGTTCAGAAAAATTCATTGGTACAGTCTTCGAGCAAGGGTTCGAACTTGCAATATTTGTGTTCTTGTTTGAGGTCAGTCAGTAGGTATTATTATTACAAAGATAAAATATTTAAATGCAATTACAACTTGTAGAGTACTGAATCGTTTGCTTAGATAAATATTTCTTTTACTGAGATTACTCACACATTATAATGTACGTCGGCCATGTTTGGTCTGTATTTCAGCGCCCTCTCGAAGGCGATCTCCGCTTCCGCCGCACGCCCTTGAGCAGTAAGCACGCTTCCCAAGTTGCCGTATGCTGCAAGTAAATATGAATGTTAAATTATTATGATTAAGGTGTTAATTAGATCTGCAGTGCTGAATATATATTATGTATTTGCCTGTGGAAGAAAATTTTGTTAAAATTAAAATGCTGACAATTTCCTTGAGAATCCTAATCAATCAGTATTATTTTACATACATATACTCATGCCTTCCCACTAGCGTCCCCGAAGGGGTAGGTAGAGGTGTACCCACACACCCACTCCGCCAGAGATGTACTTTGGGCGCCAACGTGACAGATGGTCACTCCATCGCTGTTATTCAAGCACGACTTGAATAACAGCGACTTGAATACGCTTTTAAATTGCTTCTCAGGCGTATGCAGGTTTCCTCTCGATGTTTTCCTTCATCGTAAAGCTCGTTGAGTCACTGTACTTAATTTCAGAAAACTCATTGGTACGATCGGGATTCGAACATGCGATCTTTTTGTCGCAGGCAACTACTCGAACCATTCGGCCACCACGTCTTTTTGTATGTAATACTTCTAAATCTTTTGGATGTAAAATTAAAAAAATATATTAAGTACCTAACTTTTACAAATGAACACATAGTTCAAATACCACATGTTTTTTTTCTATGGAGCTTAACTTGGGCCAACAAGGTACGTCTAGCACTAGTCTATATTATATATTATTATATAATAGAAATTATCAACTTGTATGGAAACATGACACGAGGAACTTTGGGATCACAGTCATCTCACCTATTATTGTTGTTGTATAAGTGTGTATAAAAGAAAAAGTATTGTTCATTTGTCTCAGGCGATATGGAATGATGATATAAAGTCATTTTATTATTATAACCCCCGCGACGCCCCGCTGCGCAACATAACGAACGCGTATAAACCCGAGTTAGTTCTCAATGTTATTACTGCATCAAATTAACTAGGTCGTAATTTCTGCCTCGGCTATATAGCCGATGGAACGGACAAATGGCTGGTCATATTTTTCAGTATAACCCTTAATTTAAAAAGGTGGTAGTAAATTCATTTTCTTGTTATTCTTAATCAAATCCTCAAAGGTACGGTTTTATATTAGGTTGCGTTACTCCGTTTATTACTTCCGAAATCCTTAATTAATCCTTGTTCTCTCATTAAGTATTTACTTTATCAAGTACTGAAAAACATAGTTTTAAGTACAATAAATCACACGCAACACACACACACACACACACACAAATAAACGCTCACTTAAATATCCATGAAGATTATTTGTCACTTTATATTATTGTTTTATCCTGTCTTGTAGATAATCTAGTTTTTAAACTAAGCTGTTTAAATTGGAAACTATTATTTAATAATATGTTAAGCATTTGTCGTACATATACTGTTTACTAATAGGCTATAGAAGAGCGGATCTTCTAATATAAAGAAAATCCTTGCTTAAAAGGGGACTGAAGCCGTGTTATGTAAAACTATTAAATAAGAAGTTTTTTTTTTATTTATATTCATTAATATCATATCATCACATCTAAGTAGTATAATTTAATAATAATGTCTATCTGTATTGCGTCAATTATCTCACGTCACACCCAGAGTGCCAATGACGATATTATAAGATTCCTTGGGCAATTTGCATATTAAAGCCGCGGTGGCTGAATGCCTCGAGTCGCCTGCAACACAAACATTTCAAATTCCAATCCCAACTGTGCCAATGAGATTTAATAGATCTAAGTACAATTATTAGTCTCACTATAACCCTTGCGGTGAAGGAAAACCTAGAGATGAAACCTACGTCTACGTTTGAGAAGAAATTCAAAGACGTATGTATACATAAACTACTCTTAATATACTTATGTACAGTTGTGCTTGAGAAACGGCGGTAGATTTTTTATCAATTATGTTGGCACATAAATATATAATCGATGAGAAGTGGGTGATACACCTCTGTCTAACCCTTTGAAGACTGGTAGGAAAGCGTGGAGATATTATACATTTCTATACAAATTGGCTTAGTCCCTAAGCAAAGTCTGCTCTAAAAGAATTAGTGTAATCTATACATACTGATCTGTATATCCTCATAAAGTACTAGAAAATAACAAAGAACTGAAAGTATGTTTTTCGATTTCACTGTGTAGGTACCCGAAAAATGTATTGAAATATGCCCGTTTTGTGCAAAAGAGCTTCATTACACACACATCCGGTGTAGACAGCGATGTGATTGCTCCGACGCTATCATGCGACCAACCGATCTCCGGTCTGTACCCGATCCGCTTTTCACGAATAAACATAGGGCCGAGGTCATATTGCGGGTGGATAACGACTTCACTGCTCGCGACCGTTATTGGACTTCAACCTTAATGAGTTTCATTCAAACAACCATTGCCAGCATCCATGTGCATTTGAACAGTTCAATTTGCTCTGACAATCAATGCAGTTGTGTGTTTAGTTGGCACGTAGCTAGTAGTGCGTACATTTAGTTGGTAGGACAGATATGAAACCCGAAATTGACAAGGTCGTTTTCAGTTGATAAGTTTGGAGCCAATTCTCCTTGTATTCGTAAGCCCTCAAAAACCTAACCATAAGCTGATACTGTAGAGACCTTAAAGAATAGCAGGATGTTTCGCTTAGAAGGAGGTCTGATGTACCTAAGAGACGATTTCACTATCCATCTTTTTGCGAAAACAAATGTTTGATGGCAGATTTGTGACCAGCATGTAATAAAAACGGAACGTCAATTGCACCCGAAACGAATTAAGTGGAAGAAGCCTGTAAGCTTAGAGAGAATTGGTACTTAACTCTCTTCATACTCCGTAAGAGACTCGGCGTGATGATATGTATGCTTCGATACAAGTGGCTGTATCCCTACTGGCCGTGTCAGAAGAAAAGGAATGGTTTGTTTCTTTTACAATAACACAACTTTTCTTGGTACAAAGTTAGCTACGCGCAATACCTTGAATGTTATAAATAGAGTACGGTAAGCGCTTATCGCACAGCGGAGCACATGGTTGTTTGCTACACTATTGTATAAAAACTCCATGTCCGAGACGTAAAATACTGATAAGTTAAAATAGTAAGAGAAAATCTTTGTTTCAACTACGTAACTACTAGAGCTATGCTTGTCGTAGTCTTTAAACAACATTGTATCTTAACGAAATTACTATTTTTACTGAGCAGTAAAGATGCTCGTTCCGCTTGTCGTCTGGACTGTGACCGCTGCCTTATGCATCCCTGTTTAATTTTTCAGTCCAGTAATCGCAAAATTGACAGTTGAGAAACTTAAATGGTTCATTTCAATTATAAATCATGTGGAATGTCAAGGAAAAATAAATTATTGCTTTAACTCATCGAAAATGACAGACTTTGGAACGGAATTCAAATTATTTTTAGCTACAAAACATAAAATTAGTTTTGGTATTTACGAAGTGCTTACGAATACAGGAAAGTAAGATTGGAAAGATAGATCAAATACATCAGCTGACTGGTCCCTATTACTGTCGACCTTGACATGGCGAAGACCATACACGTCGCAGCCAGCCCCGGGACCTTCTAAAGGAAATTCCAGAGGATGAACGACCTTCAGGAATGAAAACTTTACAATGACGAGAAGTAGAAAAAGACAGAAGAAGAATCAGAGACAAGATTACTTTATAAGTTCAGTGCTGACTCAATAATATCGAACATACATTTTTACCTAGGTAAACATTTGTACGATAGCTCCCAAATAGTTTATATTCATACACTTCTGGGATAACAATTGGAAAACTAGACCATTGGACAGAGAGAGGGTAGGATTTGTTATGTTAACAAACTTTGACCTGATAGCCGAATGGTCAGTCGGTGGTGAAGTCTGGAAAGCTGGTGTGTTTCTTTAACCCGTAGAAACGATTTTTTAATAAAGAAGACTAATATTTGTACCATATTCTTGGATGCTCCACGTATTTTACTGTGCAGTATTGTATATATTAATTAATGTAACTATTTAAAGGTCTGTAAGTCTCGAGTAACTTGACGTTCTCAGAACTCGTTGAGGCTCTGACCTATAAAAAAAAAGTTCTGTCTCATCAATACTAACAGGATATAGCATATAATATAGAGTATTACAAAAAGATAATTAAACGAGTTAACTAGTGGCTAGGACGACGTGGGAATGGATTTCTGTTTTATACGTGAGTACTTTGGTCCATTAAATTCGATTTCAAGCACCCTTGTCGGTGGCTGAACGTCATAAGGGTTAACACGACCGTATAATATTCGAGTGAAATGGTCAATGCATAATGTGCAGACCTCTAATAGGACTATATAGCTAAATACATACTGCATAACAACATTTACTTTATACTCGAAACTATGTATTTGGTTGTAAAAATAAATGTTTTCAATACAAAATAATCGTTAAAAAAATACATATATGTTTTGAGTGAATGACATTGTGTTTCTTCGTTATCATTTTATGTTATTACTTAGCGAAATTAATATTTGAATAAAGTTGAATGTTTTTGGACATTGTTATTGTAATTAGAATGTACCACTAAACCAATGGTCGTTTGACCATTGTAATCGTGAATGTAAGAGGAAGGCAATGGTTGCGATTGGCCTACAAGGCGGGGCTTGTTGAACTGGAGGCTTATGCACTATGCTAAGGAAACCAACACTTTAGGAACCATAGGTAGATAGGTCCGAAGCTCTCTTGGATGCGGTAGAAGCGATGACGCTATGTTGAAGCCAAAGGTGCATCCTTACTAATATTATAAATGTGAATGTGAGTTTGTTTGTTACGCTTTCACGTATAAACTACTTAACCGATCGTCATAAAACTTTGTACACATATTCTCGGAGGTATTAGAAGTAACATAGGATACTTTTTGTTGAAAAAAAAATATTTTTTTTACGAAAGGTAAAGAAGCTGTCTACGCCGACGAAGTCGCAGGCACAGCTAGTATAGCCATAAAACCAAAATTTTTTCGTCGAAATATTGAAAGTGTACATCCAAAATCTATATAATGGATGAATAAGTTGAACGGATTTCAATAAAGAACCTTTAAAATACCCTTATTGTAGAAGAAGTTAAGAACAAACAAGATTACTTTAATACAATAACTTTTAATACAACCTTTGAAGCAAACTTATCAGGGACCAACTTATTTTAGCAGTGCTTCTGAAAGATTGAGATTAAATGAATTATTACCAGTTTCAATACAATCACGGAACAAGAAATTAATGTGTGCCAGGCACGCGCTGTGTCTTGGTTTTGTTTTTAATTATAACTCGGTATAAAAAATATTTTGTTTAATCAACTTTCAGATATTAGCCAGTATACAGAAGCAACGATCAGATACGAACATATAATTATATTGTTCATATTCAAGTTTGAAATTTGTATATAAATATACAAAATCACATACAAAAAAATCTCTTTATCGGTTAAGAAATCTTCTCCCTACTAAAACCAAGACAATGCTTGTGCAGACTTTAATCTTCCCCATGATTGACTATGGTGATGTGTGTTATACCGACCTGAATGCAGATCTACTCAATAAATTGGACCGACTTCTCAATAATTGCATTCGATTCATTTTCAATTTGCGTAAGTTTGATCACGTCTCGTCTTACCGCTCCCAACTATCATGGTTATCTATTCGTCAGCGACGCAGTCTACGGACTGTGACGACGCTCTTCACTCTTCTTCAGTCTCCTAATGCCCCTTCTTACCTTACTTCTCACTTCCAGTATCGTTGCCGGAACCATGATATTAACTTACGCTCTGCTGACAATCGTCTCCTTCTCTGTCCTTCTCATAGCTCAAGCCTCGTTCATTCTTCTTTTTCTATCCAAGCCGTTTTACTTTGGAATGCGCTCCCATCGGAAATCAGGATGTCCAACAGCCGGGATGCTTTTAAGGCAAAAGTGAAGCAGTATTACCTCCGCAATGCAGATTCTGTGTAGTAGGTATGTATGTCTATGATATGATATCTATTTATGTTTATGTATTTATTATATGTATTATTTTTGTGTAGTTTAGTATTTACTTATTACTATTTTATTATTATATATATTTACATATCTATTTATTAGTATTTATATATATATATATATGTATTTATGCGTGTACATGTATGATATTATATTGGATAATTTATATTCAGTCATATTAATATTTCCCGTTTCTTATACCCTCTATAGCCTGCCATATCTTTCTCTGCATCACCCAAAGGTTGACTGGTAGAGAATGCCTACGGCATTAAGTCCGCCTATGTAAATGATTTTGCAGGAAGTTTTTTAAATAAAATAAATAAATAAATATATATATCCTCACGCCTTCCCACAAGGGTCCCCGAAGGGGTAGGCAGAGGTGTATAGGTAGTACCCACACACCCACTTTCCGTCAGAGATATAGAGTATATTTTAGGTGCCAACATGACAGATGGCGAGTCCATCGCCGTTACTCCGTTACCTTTGAATTCTTTCTCATATGCAGGTTATCTCTCAATGTTTTCCTTCACCGAAAAGCACGTGCTGTGACTAATCACTGTACTTAAGTTTAGAAAAACTTATTGGTACAGTCGGGATTCGAGCTTGCGATCTTTTTGTCGCAGGCAACTACTCGAACCACTCGGGCACCACATATTTTAAGCCAGCACCGTTAATACGATTTTCAGTGATGAAAGCAATTAAAATAAACAATTCGGATAGAGACTATCCTAGACTTGTGCTAAATGAACAGACAACTTTTTACTAACATAAAATAAATATTTAAATTATACCATTACTTTAGATTCTTCATAAACTAAACTTTCAAACTTAAAAACACTCGATGTTTTTTTAAGCAAAGAATATACATAGTATGTATTTTGAGCACGAATCCACGTTTACTGATGACATTATTTTACTGTACAGTAAACAGTGTAAGGCGTTCGAAAAAGGGAATGCGATGGTAATAAACAGGTAAGTATTCATAAACACCCACCTACGCGCACACCCAGTCATATTTTTCGCGTATTACCAGTACATAAAAATGCTTTCAGACCAATATTCCAATCAGCGAGCCGACTAAGTAACATTTTGCCGTCTCCATGAACGTATGTATTTTTCATTCCGTGTTTTTCTTGCAGCTAATGGTGCCGATCGTAAATGGGATAAGATTTTTATTTTCTTTTTGATGTGCCCTATTTAAGGGAAGCACCCAGTTACAATTTTATGTAAGCGCTTCTTTACGGTAGGACGCTTACCGTAAACACACGTGTACACCTTAAAAGAGGGATTACGGTTTCTAAGATTAGCCAGGATTATTGGGTATATATAAATAAATAAAAAATACCTTGGGACAATATTGACCCCACATATTGACAGCCAGAATGTAAGTGTCATTGTAACTAGGCAACGATATATTTACTTACATAAATAAATATATACATAAATACATAGGACATCCAAGACTAAGCTACAAATACTCGTGTCCATCACACAAATATCTGCCCTGAGCGGGTATTGAACCCGCGATCTCAAGTTAGCAGTCGGGAGCTCTAAAAACTAGATACTATAATATTAATAAATATATAAGCTATGCGTTTTGTAATAAAAATACAATAGATATCTATTGTTAAATATCCGGTTCCTGGCCTGAAAAAAAAGGAACAATGAAATAAGCATGGCAGCTAGTTACACCCGGTTGCAGCTAGTTTTTAATAATATTACAAATGTGTTTCTGTCACGTAAAAACTGATCTTGATGATTTTTTGAGGAGATTGAACTTGAACTTTGAACTACTTTTTTATGAATCATTCGATGAAAAAGAAAAGTAAGTATAGTGAAAAACTCAAATTTTAAAGCGATCTTAATATTACCTGCAACACCAGGGGATATTAGCTAGATTAAATATAAATCTGAAGGACGGGAACGTTAAGAGTACTCGAAACCGACGAGCATGTATGAAGAGACTGATGAATGTGGACGAAGCGAAAGAGGTATGTAAGTCTAGAGAGAACTGGCGCTCTATACTCTCTGCCTACCCCGTTAGGGACTTGGCGTGATGATATGTATGTATGTATGTAAATATAAATTACTGCACATTATATAACATATACTAGAACTTGGTATAAATGAAATGGTGTGTATTTCACAACAAATTATATTGTAATTTTTATAGGCGGATAGCTGTTATCTACACAGCCCATGTCCTTTAATGACCCTCCCCAAATGTTTCTACCTCTTATAACCAAGTTAATGCCCATTCATATAGTAGATACTTATTATTCATTACTAGCTGTACCCTGCCACGCTTCGCTGTGGATATGTACCTGATGCAAAAAATTGATAAAAACAACCCTTGATGCGGATTATATATCGTACTAAAATTTCAGCTTGATCGGTGTAGAACTTTTTGAGTTTTTCAAGCGTACACAAACCAACATAACATTTTTATATGTATAGATTATGCGGGTCAAACATTTCATGCATCAGGTTGGTTTCTTCTTTTATTTATACAACAAGAATGCCAAACAAGGCTAATGACCCACCTGATGGGAAGCGGTTACCGCCTATTTACGCTCACGCTACCGAAGTATCACTTGCGCGTTGTCACTCTGTGTTCGGAGAGTTATACTCTGTTGGCAGCATAATGGGACTCATCCGTCTGCTGTCAACAGAATATAACAATCCTCCCCTTCCTCATTATTGGAAACCTCATTCATCACGCATAAACACCACTCAAAAATAGTGTTATTTGGCTACGGACTTCTAGAAGATGGAGGTCCTGTCCCGATCGGGCAGCTCCAAATTCGACTCTTTCAGGATTACAGGGTACAATGAGTTTTAATGAAAAACTTTTAGACAAAACAAATGAGATTATAAATTATATTTACATTACAAACAATTATCCCTTAATAAAACGAACTCATCAGAACCGTTTGAGATACTGGGATAGGATATTCCCAACAAATTTTTATTACTATCGGGGACAAAACATTCGCAAACTTGTTATATATTGAATGGATTCGAATAGTGACATCAGGCATTAGTAGGGCAACTGGCTAAGTAAGTTTGTGACACCAAAGTAGCCGTGGGAGGAGTTCGCAACAGAGATAATAGCGTTAATCTCCCTGAGTCGCCACTCGAAGCTAACGCTATCGGCCCCAAAGATGGAGTTGATAAGCTCTTAGGCTTAACCGATTACATCGCGCTGGACTGCGAGTCAAGTGCCGTAAGAAATCACCACGTATTTCGCATCGTCCATTAGGTACATACATAAGCTAACACGAATCGGTGGTAACAAGATCATGTACCAGTATATTTTATTGATGACGACCGTCTTGTCTAGTTGTTAGAGCTCCTGACTGCGAAACTTGAGGTCGCGGGTTCGAATCCCGCTGAGGGCAGATATTTGTGTGATGAACACGAGTATTTGTACCTTAGTCTTGGATGTCCTATGTATTTATGTATGTATTTATGTATATATCTATATATATACAAGTAAATCTATCGTTGTCTAGTTACCATAACACAAGCTTTGCTTAACTTGGGACTAGGTCAATTTGTGTGGAATTGTCCCGGTATTTATTTATTATTTATTTATGTTAAGGAGCTTAGATGAGCACATTGCACCCCTTTGTACACACGTACCGTTAATAGTACATTTGTTACTAGCATTGCCAGTACTATTCAGTGCAATGACGCACTGCTTAATAGGTGGCTTCTCGTATCACAACGCAAGCCGTGGTGACCTCGTGGTTCGGGTAGTCGTCGCCAGCGGCTCAAAGATTGGGTGTTAGAATTGCGATTGTACCAATAACTTTTTCTGAACTTAAGTACGATGATTAATCGCAGTTAGCGGTGAAGATTTAGGTGAAACATTAAGCAGAAAACTGCATGCGTCAGATTGCGATTGACTCGCAATCTGTCACGTTGGCACCTAAAAATGTTGGGTCTGTGGATACTACTCTCTTCTGGCTATCCCATTGAAGACCCTTGTGGGAAGATGTGTATGGGAATAATTGTGGTGTGCCTTGCCTGTGATAAAGGTTTAATAACACGCATTTATGTTTACGTAGGTATTAAGAAAGCCAAGGAAACAAGCACGAATCCTTTCAAGCCCCACTTGATCCTCTAATCGAGGCCTCAGCTCCATATAAATATGAGAGCAAATCAATACCGTAGTTAGCAAAGGTATATTGACCGGCAAGCCGTAGTTAATCTATTGAATCCTCGTTTCAATAGATCAGTTATCACTGCAAAAGGTGTGTATTGAATAAAGCCGGATTAAGGACGCTGCCCATTGCAACTCGTGGTGTAATAGCTTCACTGCCATTGAAATTTGAGCTTTACCTAGCTACATATAAAGTAAATTTTATTGAATTAAATGTTAAGTAATATTGCTGTTTCGAAGGCAATACTTTGGTATCTTGCATTGATTGTGTTCATCATTACAAGAGTAACATGTACCTGCTGTACAATACTAGTACTATCCATGTCTCTATGTAGGTACTTATGAATTATGAAATAAAGTTTAGTTACCCTATTATCTCGAATTCACTTCGCTGCATTGTAGTCAAGTCCCTTTAACCGATTACTCGGTCACACCTCACCGGTCTCGGCTAGCCGTGTAATAGGCCGGGTCGTGATTGGCTTGTTTCGAATAGCCGGTACAGACAAATTGGATCCAGTTAGCCTTTAGGTCATGTTACTAAAAGGTAAAAGGATCCCAATAAAGTGAACTCTTGGAACAGAATGTTCAGTGAAATTGCATCGCAAGCGAGAATCTTATTACATGGTTAACGATGTTTCAATACATCTAGATAAATAAACTTAGCGGTTTGTTATAACCACACGCTGGCAAACAAACTCAGGCTGTCTAAATCAATGGGTTTTTCTCAATCTATAAAAGTACAGTGATTCATCTCATACTACTTAAGGTTAAATACGTAAGTTTGAGATGAAATTAAAAGGATATATGTATCGTGCGTGCTTGCGCGATAGCTATTGACTCGCTGTGTGTCACGTATATGTATATTTACGACCTAATATGGGTCGTAGTATGGACGGGAACGTCAAGAGTACTTGAAACAGACGAGCATGTATGAAGAGACTGATGAATGTGGATGAAGTGAAAGAGGTATGTAGGTCTAGAGACAACTGGCACTCTACCTTCTCTAACTACCCTATGCCTAACTCGGCGTGATGATATGATAATGATGATCATTTATATAGCTCTTAATCAAGTATCCCAGAGCAGCATACGCATAATTATATAGCTTGGGGTAAGCACTTACGTTAACGTTGGTATACAAACAGAGTAATCAAAACTTGTTTATTATCTTAGGGAAATCTAAGTTTGAATTCTAACATAAACCTACAATATTATTGTGTACTGATTAACTTTGGATAATAATGATGAGGATAGTTGCCAGTTTTTTTTATATATAAACTGATTTAACACTTGAAAAGATGTTGGTACAGTCGGTACAGATGTTGATTGTCAGCGTAGCGCATATAGATAAGCTGCATTCGACCTCAAATTAGTTTTCTCATCCTTAAGGACCCACAGATACCTATCCTAAAGGATAAAATCTTACTGTCCCGTACTTGAGGATATGAAAATACGATTAAATAATAGTTTTACTTTTAACCGCGCCAGAGAAGTGGCAAGTACAATTTATAGTGAAGAGATTTTGAGTTCTTAAAGCAAACAGACCCCGTCCCCCCTAACATAGACTTGAAGACTGCAACAATCTAAAGACGAATTTCAAAATGAATTTGTGATCCCGAGCAGTTGCCAACATATAACATTATAACAGTCGACCCGTAATAGGCGGCATCTCACCACGAACGCTATTTATGTGATTTATTTCCAACTCGGAAATTGGCAGCGATTTTCATAGATTTCTCGCTGTATATCAATATATTGTAATGTGCACATCGAAGGTTTATAAAAGAAAAATAATGGGCCTTTGTATTTGTAGTAATCGACTGAAAGAGAACGCAGGTATATTCGTTGTGGGTACTGTTGTGCGGTCAAACGAAAAGCCGGATTATGATTGGATTCGAATGTATTTGAACGAAGTTACCTAAAAATAATAAATAACAAAAGGTACATAATTTTCTGGCGTTCTAAAACAAGCTTTTCGTTATAATACACCAAGTCTGTTACACCTGATCGTAGTTGTGAAATACGAGTTAGATAACTCTCAGAGCTACCTCTTGTCATAGTATTTAATCCCCATGAGAAAATAACTTGCGCCGCAGCTGTGGCGAGAAGTGTCCTCGATATTTTTCAAGTGATTTCGGATCTCGTAAAAATACAAAGAGTTAGATAAGATCTTTTAAAAAGTAACTTTGCCCTCTTACTTTTTCCTTACAAACCCATCGCAAGTAACTTGAATAGTTTTACAAAGGCGACCCTTCGACAAAGTGTCATAATTTGCGTGAAATATTGTTTTTCATGCTTGGGGACCATATTTTGTTATCTTATTTGCGGTTTGAGAAGAAATGATTGTTTTCCGGTCCAGATAAATCTATATATAGTTTACCTGATATATCTGTTGATAAAATCAGCCATACTATACAATTTTATTTGTTGCGTCAGTTTTTTGCCATTTTCAAAGGGTTACACTAATTATATTTACAACAGTGCGACTGTAGCTTTACTTATCAGTATCTAAGTGGATGTAACATAGAATATTACATAATACTATGCGATGATTTTGGATTAAAATATAACTCCAAAGTTAATATAATATTCAGGATTGAGACCAACACTCGCCGTATGAAGAGAAACAAAATGAGAACCATCAGGTGAAACTTTTCTCTTTGCGCGAAACTTTGTGATGTGAGCGGAGACCCGAGGCGGCCTCCCTCGGGACGTAGCACATGCATGTTTAATGGCGTCCTAGAAAGGTCAAGAGTCTGAATGTGAGTGGAGGTAGTGAATACATTACCATGTCCCGAGTGGGCTGGCACTCTAGGAGCCGTGGCGTGACAACCTCTTTTCTAACTTAAAGGAACTAACGCGCCACGGACAGGTAGTTTGTAGCTGTCTCTCAAACAAATTAATTGTGTCTTAGTTTTGAGCAGTAACGAGGGAGCAACTCAAACAAACTTTGATAAAGGTACGAAATGGTAGTGTCGGCTTCGCCAGCTACAAACATTATGGCGTGAACTCGCAGAATGTTGATGGGACGTTGACTAACGGTTAATACGGTGGGACTCTGCAAAATTGAAAACTTTGCTGGACTTCCTGTTTGCAAATTTTCATGTTGTTACATAACAGGGATCACGGTTGTGTTACAAATTAATTTGTAACATTTCCTATGCATAATATACCTATCGAGAGGAGCTTGTTAGCATACTAACTTCATGGGAATTAATTATTATAACAGCTCAGTGGAATGCATCAATAAATGTTAAAACTTACCTTTTGGCGGATTGATATGCAAAGCGCTTTTGAAGAGGCTCTCCTCGTCGCGCCAGTCCAGGTTTCTCCGTAGAGTATTGGCGCACATCGCTGTCAGTGCGACCAATAGTGCAAACATGAAGAATCGACTTCGCGTTTCACTGCGCCGCCAACCCCTTGTCACAGTACCAGCGCCGAGTCCAAGCAATAAACAAAAACCTACACTGGGTAAGTACAACACTCGCTCAGCTACCACAAATCCAACGTAGAACAAAATATTTGATGCTGGCACGAATGGCAAAACCATAAATGCCGTGAACATTAGCAGTGCAACCTGCGGACTGCGATTAACATATCTTTGAGTTGTGCGAGTCTTGGATTTCACATGTTGTATCGGGCAGATGCAGGTGGAGTTATGCATTACTGTGTTATTGTTGTTGCTCGCGCGGCACAAGCTCGTGTGCTCCTCGGTTAGGGAGTGCTTGCATCCAGTGCACGGACACAATAGCTTTTTGGATGATACGCTCTCTTTGTGTGGTGCATGGTAACTTTTTCTTTCCACACAATCTTGTCCTCTATTATATTGTTTGCAATTATTATTCCACTTGTGCTTTACTTTACAGTTTTGCTTTTTGTAATATTTAATTTCTTTCACTAAATTCTCTTGTCGTTTGTTTAATTCGTTGACTAGGGCTTTCCACGTCACTTTAGATATTGATGCATAAAATATTATTGTGAATATGTTCCGTGTATCAAATATGCTCGTTATCCTTGGTATGGAGTCCATTGACCAATCAAAACTTAGGTGAAACGGGTATAAAAGTAGAAAGAAATTAAACACTGGTAGATAGGCGAACGTGTAGAGTCTAGTGAGTAGTGAGGGGTCCCTAGAAGCAGGGTTATCAGCTGCGGCGAAGGCGGTGGGGGCTCCAGCCAACCTCAGCCGCCAGTACAGTAAAGCAAACCCTCCCGCTCCAAGCGCACATACACTACGCCACCGTCTCTGCAACAAGCAAAAGGTTTTGTTAAAAAAATATAACACTATTGACTCGGCTTCACACGGATGTAATTTACAAAAGACATGAAAATCATGTTGTAAATTTATTATTAAATAATTAAATAACAGTGAGGCCGCCTGTAAATCCGTTTATTAGTTTTCACGCAGGAAAGGTAATCATAATAATATTAATAATAATTATTATTATTGGCAGAGGTACTTTTTGATATATTATGTTTTTAATTATCTAGAACTCAAAGGGTGAGAATTGGCGTTATTGTCTATCAACACATTATGTACAAGAACATTATAATATATTAATTTCATAATGATACTAACACGTGATTAGTCAAACCACGAGTTTTACGGTGAACGAAAACATCGAGAGGGAACCTGCATACATCTGATAAGCAATTCAAAGGCGTATGTATAGTCGTGCTCGAGAAACGGCGATGGACTCGCCATCTGTCACGTTGGCACCTAAATATATCGCTGGCGGAAAGTGGGTGTGGGTACTACCTATACACCTCTTCCTACCCCTTCGGGGACCCTTGTGGGAAGGCGTGAGGAAATCAATACAATACATTATTTATAAATAACGAAAAGTACAAACTAGCTTCCATTACGTCTGATAAAGTTTGAGCACAAGCAAAAAAGTTAAGTATGTATTTTTATAACTTTTATTTTATAAATATTCTTCCCAAGTCACATGATTGATTACCTCCGAGCAATATTTCATTAATATCTGTCGAAGAATTTGCCGCGATGTTTCAGGATTATAGTAATTTTTTATAACCCGTCAGTTGAATGTAGCTAAACATATTGACATGGACAGGATGTAAATACATATTCTTTACATCCATTAACTCGGAAACCAATTAGTGGTGACATATTTATTTAGTAATAGTATAATAATTGAAAGTGGGTGTGTGGGTAGTTAGTACCTACACACCTCTGCCTACCCTTTCGGAGACCCTTGTGGGAAGACGTGAGGATTTATATATTTACATACATACCTACATATCATCACGCCGACTCCCTTACGGGGTAGGGAGAGATTATGAAGCGCCATATCTCTCTAGACTTACATACCTCTTTCGCTTCGTCTACATTAATCAGTCTTCAAATATCGGTTTCGAGTATTCTTGACGTTCCCGTCCTTGAACGTCCGATCGATTTGATATATATGTATATAAATTAATTATTCATAGGTAGTCAACCTTTGTTATTATATTATTATAGGTCAGGTGCCAACGTCACTAGCTATTTACTGATACTACAATACAATCAGACTTGGTACAAATTGCATCTGAAATTAATGCAGATTGAGACACGATATTTTTTTTACTATAAAGGTTATGATGTGGTACCTATTTATAATAATAATATATCCTCACGCCTTCCCACAAGGGTCCCCGAAGGGGTAGGCAGAGGTGTATAGGTAATACCCATACACCCACTTTCCGCCAGAGGTATATTAGGTGCCAACCTATTTATACTTAGTACTTATTTGTACCTGGTCATACCTATCCGTCTTGAGCCGGATAGATACAAAGCCGGAAACTAAGCTTGCAGTTTTGATTGTAAATATCGTAAGGGAACGACGACAGTACTTCCCATAGGATAAGGAGGATGAATAGAAGACTACAAAATGAAATCTCTCGTTCAAAGCAGTACTATCGTTATATTAACGTAGTCAAACTGTTCCTGAGTGGTATTACGGTCCTGCCCCTGACTTGAGCAACTGACACGCTTGTTCCAAACCCTTAACCACGAAACCTAATGAATTATAAAAACACACACATATATATCATCTCGAAACGATATTAATGTGCCTTGAACGAAACATACTAACAAATGTATAATAATAATTGAGACTGAAATTTCTACCGTCGAGACTTATCGTCTTAACTTGTACTCGAAGATAGGTATTAAGAAATTAATCCTTGGCATCCGAGTTGTGGTGAAGTGACTACAACTGGCAACAAACAACTATGAGAATATTCCGGAATAATATAACGTTACAGTCTATGTGGGCAATAAAAGGGGTGCGTACAGTTATATCACGAACACTTTTTATGTTAGAACGTATTCGTTCGTTTGACACACAGTACTTAAGTTCAGTTAGACTGTGACATTTTAGTGAATTCATCAACACTCGGATCCAGAACGGACCCATTCCTGTTTCATGTTACATTTTAATTCTTATTCTAATAAATCTTTACGCTTTCCCTCAAGGAACCTCGTAGATATAATTTGGTTTTTGCCAGTTACGTGACACAGGAAAAGTCCATTGGCGTTTCCCAACCACTATGGCTACGTTTTTGATTTTATTGTGTTTACCAAGTACCTGACCAAATTCGTTATTCACTGTTCACTAAGCCGGTATGTTGGCAAGTAAACCTCGTTGGTAAAGTCGGGTTCAAACTTGCAATTTTTGCAAGGCGATTACTGTAACCACTCAGCAACCATGGTTCAAACTCTTCTCGTCGTAATATATTATGATAAATGAATACTAAGAAAAAGTGTGTGCAAAAAGAGGCAGAGGAAGGCCCCGTTCCAAATACCTGGATCAAATCGATCGGACGCTCAAGGATGGGAATGTCAAGAGTACTCGAAACCGTAGAGCATGTATGAAGAGACTGATGAATGTAGATGAAGCGAAAGAGGTATGTTAGTCTACAGAGAACTGGCGCTCTATACTCTCTGCCTACTCCGTTATCGACTCGGCGTGATTATATGTATGTAAGCAAAGCTATATTTTTTTAATATAGTGCTAAATACAGTTCTAAAGCAATAAAATTGTCGTGTTTTCATTTCCATGAACAATACAGATCAATGAATCTAGCCGTTTGCATAACAATAGGTAAACTCCAAAGCTACCTTCATCTATTATGAATGCTCTCATATCGAGACACCCTTACATAATTAAATTACAAGCCCCTTTTGGGCACCATATGATTAATATGAAAATATGATCAGTTAGGTATTTTAATCTGCTTAAAGTGGTGTTATTATGAAAGTTTTCATGGTTATTTACTGGTGGGGGGGTTGGAGTTCGATCCGTGAGGCTTCGCCGGCGGCTTGTTAGTAGCAGGGAGCTCGAGGAAAAGATTTATGAAGGTTCCCGCGTCCCTCGCCCGACCTGGCCCTAGGGAGGCCCTGCGCACAACTAACGACGCCGTTTCGGATTTCGAACACAATTTGCACATGGAACCAGTTCGAAGAACGGAAATCTCAGAAACTTAGATGAACTACAAATGAATCAATCGGAATAAGGAACAAGCGCTGAATAATACAACGAACCTTTTTCGCACCTATTGCGATGTCTTGTTTAACATTACCCTCATGAATTAAAAATGTTGTGGGCCCTGAGTGGCCAATTATACGTTTATTGGGCGGAATGAATTGCCAGATGGGTATTTATTCAATCAGTACAAGTCTATAACATTGATTTATCTCAAATTCTCATTGTAAAAGGACACATCGTAATATCTGTATGCGTTTAAGAATTCATTCTGAGACATGCGAAGTATGTTTATACATACGTAGGAAAAATGTGGGTGTTACTATAACACATCTTGCCGTTTGGGAGCACCAGGGATTATGTCGGATTCTTACCATCTTTGTGTTTAGCGAACGCGTAAGTATAGAAAACGTCAAGAGTTCTCGAAACAGGGTAACATGTATGCAGAGACTGGTGAATATGCATCAAACTAAAGAGGTCTTAGTCTAGAGTGGACTGGCTTCTTTTCCTAACCTGTGTGGAAGCGTGAAGCCGTTACATACTCACAAGTATAGACGTTCTTGTGAGTATTTAACGGCCGTTTGGTTTACTGGTCAAAGCATTTAGCTGCGAGTGGAACTTGGAATCCAATCCGGACTGTACCAATAAGTTTTTCTGAACTTAAGTACAGTGATTAGCCAGACCACGAGCTTTACCTGCATACGTTTGAGAAGAAATTCAAACCTTGGAACCTAAAATATTTACACCTCTCTGCCTACCTCTTCGGGGACCTTTGGAATGACGCGTGAGGAATTTATTTCACTAGTGACAAATATTTGATGTAATAATTCTATATGTGACTGTATAATAAAGCCAAATATATATTATTTTTTTATAGGTTCTACGCTCTTATACAACTTTATGTTTAAAGGAGTTAAATATTTATATCGAAAGAATATTTCGTCATCTCGGAGTTGAAGTTAAAGCAAATATTAACTTAATGAAATATGCGAGCGAGCTTGGCCTAGACGTCAGAGCAACGCTTATCTGTAAAATTTACTGGCTGGCTGACATTTGCATCGTCGCCTTGCAAATGCCGACTCATTTGCCAAGCGTTTCAAAAACATTCATCTTCAAACTATTTGCTTAACGAATTAGAATAAAATGTGCCTGATAAAGTGCAAAATGTAGTGTTAACTACATTGGGAAACTGTATTACGTAAATAAATATCTCAAGTTATTTTCACAAAAATAGCAGTCGGTCCAAAATGTTATTTCTCTAATAACATCTGGTTCAGTATTAAAGTATTCGTTCGGAAAACATGCCGATATATTGCAATGCGTACCGAACTTTTATTAAAACGTTGGTATGCGCGCTAATAATATTATTTACTCGTTAATGAATTTTATTAACAAAATGTTTGGATTTGGATTGTATTTCGTTAATATATTTACTCAGGCTCTTATATCCAGTTTTGCTTTCCAATGGTATGGATGTTATCCAATCAATATTAATGCGAGTCGGAGCAACTACATGAAGCGATTAACAACTTTGTGCAATAAGACTTTTTGGGATAAGTCAAGCAAGGACAAGCGCCCTACTCTGTCTACCTACCCCGTGGGCCGTGGGACGTCGGCGTGATATATTAGGTGGTAAATGGCCGTCTGGTCTTGTGGTTAGAGCTCCTGACTGCGAAACTTGAGGTTGCGGGTTCGATTCCCACTGAGGGGAGATATTTGTTTGGTGAATACGAGTATTTTAACCTTACAATTGGATATCATATATATATGTATATTTACTTATATAGATATATATATATAATTAAATATATTATTATCACTAGACAATATTTATATATTAATTATAAATATTGTCTAGTGACAATTTATATATTAATAGCTTTTGTTATGATAACTATATCATAACAAAAGCTTTGCTTGATTTGGTGATATTATGTAAATTTGTGTGGAATTTTCTAAGAGAATTGTTATTTGTGTGGAAACTGCAAGATGTTAAATGTATAATAATGTTATGGTATTTACGCTATATCTCCACGAATTTATTCGATGGACAATGTAAAGCCAACTGCCCTTGCCCCTTTAGCAATGCCAGAATTGCAGACTGTTCCGTAGTTTGAACCTTCAATTACCGTCCGCAGATTTAATATGGTGAAAATATTTACTTGTATACAACATAAAACACTACTAATACCAATAGTAAATTTGGTGAGTGACAACTACAATTTAATATTATTCACGATATTTCCAACTAGGTGTGCAAATAGTAAAACATATCAATCAAGGAATTTGTCAAAAAATGCAGCCGCAAAGATACCTTGCCTGTAGCTCGTAAACTCACGGAGGTAGGCAGCACTGAGGGCTCCATTAACGTTAATACCCTCATAACTACATGGCCAAATTTCGACAACAGGAAAAAGCTCTTTTAATTCCGAGCGCCGCGGCCTTCCATAATAAGTGACAATATTTCGGGCCAGCGCTAATAAACCTGCCTGCCTATACGTTGCCAATTTCATAATTAAAGTTAATACAGCCTTCGTGAAGACCTGCCTGCGTCATAATGTTTTATTGCTTTTATACTACGTTGTATGTATGCGTGTGTGTATATGTATGCGTGTGTGTATATGTATGCGTGTATGTATATGTGTGGTATATTTGACGTGACTTGTCAAATGTATTATATAGTAAGTAATAAAGAGTTACACTTCATTTTGTTGAAAGGAAAAGATACGACCGTACATATTCATAAAAAATTCTGGCCATACTTAACGGTAAAAGGTACATGAACCATGATTTCATTGTGTTTATCATGAATTATTTTAGGTGCTAAGTTTTAGTACAACTGACCATTTGAAAAAGTCTCTAGTTACAATTGTGACTTTTTGACGCCTTTTGTGGTACAATGATATATATATATATATATATATATATATATTTGCTTGTTGTCTCTCAGAATTATTTTGAAACATTTTTTTATTGACTATTTATCGCTAGGACCTATAGTACCTAGGTATTCCATTAGGTGTGGTAATTGAATATTCAAATGTAGAGATATATTTTATGTTATTAGAACAATTTTACCCAAATAGGCGAAGCCGTGGTGGCCGAGTGGCTCAAGTAGTTTCCTGCGACACAAAGATCGCAAGTTTGAATCTCAACTGTACCAATTAGATTTTCTGAACTTAAGTACAGTTATTAGTCACACCACGAGTTTTACGGTGCAGGAAAATATTTTTTTTGTGTTCTCTCGTAGCGTGAGTTCCGGGAACTTCTGCTACTTAACCGTTTAATGGAGAGATCTAGGCATCCAGCCAGGCACTTTAGTACTAAGCAACACTGCTAAGTGCACCCCCTGTGGGGTACGAACCTCGGCTTAGGGCGTTGCTGGATTGCGAGCAAGGGAGCTGGGCTGGACTGTTAATTTTAATTAAATATTATTTTGGGGGTAATTTAAGCCGCAGTATTCTCGTACCATTTAAGTCTCCGCGACATCAGTAACGCGGAAAACATTTCTTTAATTTTCCATACGAGGATTTTGTGAAAAATATTTTTACATTCATAAGAGTAAGCATAATGCCACATATCATTCCTTGCATTGCAATTTCAAAGGTAAATACAAGTTTCCTGCGGCGAACAAATTTAATATCGTCATGAGCAGGTAGTGGGATTCAAGTCACGTAGTAACAGCAGCAAATAATATTATGAGAGAAATCGTGTCTAGTGGGACTATAACTTTGCCGGTCTTCCGGCTCACCGCGGTTGGTGCCTGCGCCTGTTATTTATCCTAACGTTTCGCTCGCGGCACATTTCATTCATTCACTCATCCGTTATAAATACAATTTTATTGAACAGGTTAACACAATTAACTCCTAATTTCATTATAAATATAATCCTAACAATCATAAATGCGGTAGTGCATTTGTTTGTCGAGTTTTGACGTCACAACTTATTATGTCAAATAGTCATACAATTTTATGTATATGTGATCTGAAAAACACGTAAGGTCGTGGGCCTGTACTTATACTGCATGTAATTATTATCGCTAAACTGCAGGTAATACCACGGGTTGCAGCTAGTATATATTTTAATAATTATTTTACAAACAGATTTTATTCCAATGGTAGGACAACCAGTTTGACAATGATATCGGAAATGATGAATATTCATAGCGTATGTCTTAAAGCTATCAAATTAACGTTAACTTGTATTACTTTTGTATAAATATAATTTTTGTTTACGTTATGCGCTGCCCGTCTTAGTAGCTGAGAACAGAAAGTGCGTGTTTAAGGAACTTACAGTTACCGGAACCATTTAGAATGAGTCTAATATAAACACGACATACACCCTTAAAACGCTTTGTCAGCAATGTACGCACAGTTGCGTAAGCAACAATAAATAAGTATTTATACAGAGATATTCATTTTAATATTTCTTATTGTATTACATCTCGCAAAGGCATTATGATGGGCAATTTTGGCTGGAAATATATTTGGGTGCTATTGCGACACGTAGTAAGTTTCTCAGACTCACATTTTTTGCGGCATGGATTTCTTCTCAAACGTTTGATAAATTATCGCAAAATAAGAAAAACTCATTACAAATCATCGCAAGAAGAAAAACTCATTAGTACAGACAGTTTGTTTGAGTTTATCTTTATTATTATTTCCTATAATATGGAGAAACGTGTAAAGAGATAATTATAGTATCGGTAACAATCCCTCTGGTGTAACATGCGTCAATAACATAATTTAATAATGATGAGAAACGAAGTCAATTGTTTTGTAGCTACGCTGCGCTACGGCGTAGCAACGTGGAGTGACAGGCGCTACAACTGCTACGATGAACCAATTTAAACTCATTGGAAGGGAGCTTTAATTTATTCGTTAATGGAATCTTATATTATATATATAAATTTGACACTTATTTACCAGCCGATCTAAAAATAAATATTGTATCTCTGGAAATATATAGTTCAAAACTGGAAATTAGGTGTGTGTAACTTAAGTAATCTCTCTATTATATAACATTGAATATTATATAGCTTTTGCCTTGATCAGCATAGGAGTTAAAAATCCAACAGGTTTGCATCTACGTCAGGCTACAATATAATGTCCTTTAAATTTTTTTATTTCACTGCTAACCACTATTTGCATACGTTATGTAACCCATATACGAAAGTGTATTTGGGATAGATAGTATTTTGCTAAGCATAGATTATAAATCTATGAATAAAATATGAATATATTTATTCTTGCGTCTTCCAAAAAGTGAAGGCATTCCTCGATGGAAAAGTCGTTTAGGGTTTCATCGTTAATCAGATGAGGTATACTGGATTTGGTTACATTTTTTACTGTATTAATTGTATTAATTGAAACCTTCAGAAAAATACAAGCATAAATAAATATAAATAGCAACAATAGCCGTGATTTAATCCTAACCTATTCATAAAGCAGATGTAAATATTACAAGAACTTGTGTCAGCCGACAATCGGAGTCATAACTCCTACCCGTTTTCCTCAATCAATCAACCTTTACAAAACGAAAATCAATTTTGTACGGCGCGTAAAATATTCACATGTAATCTCAAACACGAGTATAGTACGTATTAAAAGATTAGTTGAACCCGGAGATTTTAATTCAAGTAAAACTCTCTTTCCTTTTTCTTTTCCAAGTATAACTATATTTGTAGTATTTGTATATAAATACAAAACAAACATTAAATGCATCTCGCTTAGAGAATCAGCACAGCTATCTCAGCAATGGCACCGCTTCGAGTCAAATATTTCGTCTGTAATTTGTTTTATCGACGTTGATAGGCAGTAAAAATCCGAACAAGAAAGCTCGAGTAGCCGGACATAACATGATATTGGTACCCACTTTATTATACAGCAGCGAATCCTGTGTATTTCCGAGACAATTAAATGCAGTTGAGATGCGTTCCTTTTGTGTGTCATAAATCAATAATGGGTGTCATAATGATGTTAGATTGAATCCATAATATAGAGATTCGCAAAACAACTAGCGTGATTGAATTGATTGTAAAGATAAAGGCATGTTATGTTGATTTAGAAATAATAGAAAGGACGAACAAAGAAAAATAGACGAAGCAGAAATATAATACAAAAGTGTGCGGAAGAAGATGCAAAGGAAGACCGCGATCCAACTTCCTAAATCAAATCGATAGATAACAGACACGGACAGGAACGTCAAGAGTACTTGAAACCAGCGAGCATGTACGTATGAAGAGACTGATGACAGTGGATGAAGACAGAGTAAGTCTAGCGAACTGACGATCTACTTCACCTGTATATCCCGTGAAGGACTTGGCGTGATTTATGTAAGTATGTTATTTACAACACGATGATCATTTACTTGCTACCGTTGCATTGTCGTTAAGAAAATACAATACATTATAAAACACCAAAAATAACAACAATCTATTTCGAGGTAAAGAGGGACAAAGTTACAAAATTAGCTCGATGTTAAGCTGAAAGTTTCATAACATCGGTGGCACATAAGTCATTATAAATACGATAATAAGTATAGTTCAATGCTTTCTGAGCACAGATATTTGCTCAGTAGTTGGGTATTACGTCCGCTCGGTAAATAATGGTAAACCGAGTATTTACCGTGACAGTAAATGTCAACAGACTGTTCGCTTTGTACCGACTCGAAGGGCAAACAAACGTAATCCTCACCGCGAGGATGAGATAGTCCCGGATACGAGGGCGCGCCACAAATGATGAAAGATTGTTCAACATACTGTAGTTTGTTTTCAATTTCACTGTGACGCCACAACATGTATAAAGAAACAACGACGATCGATAGCCGAAAACCTCAGGCTTTTTTAATTACACGCGTGAAGTGTACTGACCCCGGCGAACCCAATTAACGCGAGCCGAATGTGAGAGTGCTATAAAAAAACTTGTGGATTTACCCACTGAGTATACATGTGTACCTCGCTGAATGATTTAGGGTTTCAAATATTATACCAACTACAAAAAAACAATATGGGTCAAGCGGTCTCATAAAAATTGTACCATAAAAAAGAATAGTGGGTTGTAGTTTAAGTAGGCGCTATATAACCACTTCAACTTTCGTGTGTAACACTCGTAAAATTATCACGAAGTTAAGGGAAACTCGAAAACAAGCTGTTAGTAAATTGATCCTAGAATATTTCATGTGTTCATAATGCTTTGCGCTAGCCACATGGAGATATTCATTGTAAAATATGAAAACTTATAAATAATAAATTATCTCTAGAATCAAGATTTTTAGTCTTAATACATAATATTTTAACTATATTTTTTGTATGGTTTACTGATTTTTGTTATTGATACGAAAGAAACTATGTTTCACAGTTAAATTCTTTCTTTCAAAAAAAAATAACTATAACTCGGTCAACTAGATCGGTACACATACCTTCATACATACATTGGTCCATGGTACAAGCTCTGCTTAGTTTGGGACTATCCAAACTAAACAGAGGTTGTAGGTACCATGGGAACTCTAGTTCCCTAGAGTTACATAGCTTTACATACAAACGATACACGATATACGTATACATGTAGTAGACGTACCTACATACATAGACCATCTATGAATAATTCATCGTACAAATATCGTACTCGTTTGAAATCGAATACTGTTTTAAGTTTAATGTACAGGAATCGTACTTACTTGTTTTAATATGTCTTGTGCTCATTTCTCAGTCTATAATTTAAATTAATGTAAATTTTGAAACAAATATACAAATTATTCGGCGTACTTGTTACGGAACTGCAAGATGAACTGAACTCGTTATTACGTCTAATTATAATACTCGGAGCGAGATCTCGTTAACGTTGGCACGTAATAAAAACAAACCAAGGAACCACAACCCTGGCGAACGCATTACTGGATGAGATTGCTATTAATTTTGTGGTCTCAATAAATATACGCAATTGGAGAGGAAATGTTGTCGAAGAAATTTTAAATGTTGGTAAAACTTTGTCCTACGGCTCATTTGCAGCGTATTTATTCGTTCGCTAAATTGGTTGGCGTGTCGCTAGTGGCTGATCATTAATTAACTGGCTTGCATGATATGATTCAAACATCAATTATTCAGCATTGATCAAAATACCAGCGCAATGTTCAATTCGTTCGATTATATATTTCAAATATAATTTAATATAATCAAGCAGGTACAATGAAGAATATGAACTTTAATAAGTATAATAACTTATCTTAAATAAGAAATCAGTCTTTGAATAAAATCACATGCGTAAATAATTTTATGAAAAAATATATGCGAAAAATGTTAAACCTAAGACAAATAAAACTACATTGAAGGCGATGCTTTTTGTATACTCCCCCGGCTTGCCATCGCCGTAGAACTCGCCGGCTACAATTTTTTTTTGCCATTTTCTGAATTCTATGTATTTATTTATCTTAGTGAGCATCTTATCTTAGTGAGAATCTTATCAGAAGCTGATAGTAATATAACACATATATTTCGTTCGTTTGTCACCAAAAGTATGAATAATGTATTTAATTGTAAGGTGACGCGTCTATCACCAACTTTTAAGTTTTACTTTAACAGACGTATTGGTATGTATTCTCAATCATTTATTTATATCGTTTTTTAATGTTACTACAGAAAATACAGGCGTTTGGGTAAAATGTAGAAAGTACCGAAATATATTCCTGCATATACTATCATTGAAATGGTCTGCCTTCACAGATAGCGCCTGCTCACAAGTATGACGTAAAAGCTAGCAATTCTTTTATTAAATTTACAATCACATATTGCTTTGTCTGAAGTATAATTGGCTCAAACTTTGTTCCTGAAGGAAAACACGGAGCACAAAGAAATTGATGTCACGTAAGAAACTACAGAGAAGGTAGAAGTTTTATAAATTAGTTTCGATGCGTCACGTTACCACCCCAGCACTGCCTTTTATTGTAATCAACCTCCTAGCATTGTTATCAAGGGATAAAATACGCTTTATTTTAATACTACATAGGTTACGTTGATTTGGATGTAAAGAAATGATAAGTGAAGTAATATTGACGAAAACAAAATAGAGTTCGAAATTGTGTGAATGGAGAATACTGAGGAAAACTACGTTCCAACTACCTAGGATAAATCGATCGGAAACACAAGGATGAGATCGTCATGAGTTTTTAAATCCGGCGAGCATGTATACTCGTCTAAAGCTAAAGAACTGTAAGTCTCGAAATACTGGCGTTCTAATTTTCTGCCTACTCAGTGTCGCAACGGCTATGAGTAAGTTTAAGAACATATTTCAGTCTATATCTCACGCCTAGCCTCAAGGGTCCCCAAAAGGCAGAGGTGTGTAGCTAGTTAGTACCAACACACCCACTTTCCGCCAGAGATATATTTTAGTTGCCAACGTGATAGATGGCGAATCCATCGCCAATACTCAAGGATGACTTTACAACATATGCAGGTTTCCTCTCGATGTTTTCCTTTACAATAAAGCTCGCGGTGTGACCTATCACTGTACATAAGTTCAGATAAATTCATTGGTACATGTCAGTCTAACGCGATATATTGTCTAAAAAAGGAGTGTTTCCTTTGGATAGGCTAATTCCCACCGTAATATAATGGCTTCATGATTGATTAACTTGAAGGTAACTTTAAAATAAGCGAAACTTGAGGTCGCGGGCTCTAATCCCGCTGAGGGCAGATATTTGTGTGATGAACACGGATATTTGTACCTTAGTCTTGGATGTCCTAAGTATTTAAGTATATATCTATCTATATAAGTAAATATATCGTTGTCTAGTTACCACAACACAAGCTTTGCTTAATTTGGGACTAGGTCAATTTGTGTGGAATTGTCCCAGGTATTTATTATATTATATTATATTATTAACATATTAATATTTTAGTCAGGTATATAATAAATAATAATAATAATATATCCTCCCGCCTTCCCACAAGGGTCCCCGAAGGGGTAGGCAGAGGTGTATAGGTAATACCCACACACCCACTTTCCGCCAGAGGTATATTAGGTGCCAACGGTATATAAACCGGGAATTTATATCTTTTTTTTGCTGGCAAGAACTGATTAGCTATTTTACGAGAATACAAACTGTATCTCTGAAGCAGTAGTAGACGTTAAATCTCCATGCATGCTCATCGATGTCAAGTACTCTTGACGTACGATGGATTAAGACATATAATACGTTAAATATTACACCCTGCATACTGCATACAAATAAGCTGCTTTCACAAATGTTCGATGGGCTGAAATTAAACCCGCAAACAAAGAGCCTGCAGAATGTGGATCTGAACGCTCTATATGTACTTAAGTCCTCAATTGCTCAATATAAACAAGTGGTTTTATGCATTATATTATTACCGTTCCAGTTTATTTGCAGTTCATGGTTTCTCACATTTGTTTTAATAAAAATCACGGCTCATTGGTACAGAGCAGGGTTTGCATCTTGAACTGGTGGAAAACTATTTTAACTAAACAATGAATGAGGCATCATAATGAAAAATTTTTATGGTTAAAAAAAAAACGACCACGATGACGAAACATCATTTCGGACGTCGAGAGTTCAAATCTCGGGTAGTTGCATTCTATAGCCATAAAAGGTTTGTTGTTTGTTGGTTAAGTGCTTTTGAAAAATAATGCTTTCCTATCAAAACCCTTTTATAGTCAAAGCTGTACCCAGTTGTGTGATTGATTGAGCCGTAGTAGTCTAGTGGTCTGTAATGTCGCCTGCAATCTCTAAGATTCCCGACTGGACCAAGAAGTTATCCGAACTCTACATTGATTGATAGACAGAATTTCATGCTTCACATAAAACGTAGCCAGTTGGAAGCATTTTGAAGATTCAACTTTAAAATGCTTCCAACTGGTAGTTGCGGCTTAATTGAGAATTTAATCATGTATGGAAGTGTCTTTGTTTGATTTCCAGTTATAAATACAATTGAGTACGCGGCTAGCAGTAAATTATTGGTTTGTTTGTTGATGTAATCCAAGTTTCTAATAATGTCGAACCATTGCTTCTAGTCTGGGAAATATCCGTTCGTTTTTCTCTCGCTATTTCCTGAACGAGCAATCAGGATACATGTTCGGCACCTGTCCAATATTGGCCGACCAATGTTTGCAATAAATAACAAATCTCCAAATAACTGTCATGTACAAATTTGGGTTTTAGGAATGATCTCAGTGAGTAAAGTAAATTTGTAGAACGAAAAGACGGGTAATAGTATTTCTTGCTCTCATCATCAAAGTCATTTCATTTTTCTAATTTCATGTTCTAACCCTGGTGGTAGTATGTTTGTCTAAATTTCAACACCCAAATTTTTTTTATAAATCATGACCGGACCGGACCATATAGACGTTATTATTCACATTGACACCAACATTTATCACTGGTGAAATGTAGGGGCTATATTAGCTGTGCCTACCCTCTCCTGGAAGCAGTGGAGATGGTAAATATGTTTTTATTACTATCCAACTTTTGGATGTTTAATAGATACATTCATTAATTGCATCTGAGACGCCGACGAGAGCCCAGCTCTTAAAGCATGATGATGACATTTATCCATACAATTTGGATAAATGTTAGTTAAACGAAAACGTAAATGTCAAAAACAAATGTATGAAGCGTGTATTATTTTTAATTTAAGTTTTTAATCAAATCAAAGGTGTATTAAAAAAATCAAGTCTATGACATGAACTAGGGTTTGTAACTTCGTAGATATAATAGGTGAAAAGCTAGGTGAAGCACGGTGGGAAATGGAATTTAAATGCAAATGCTGAGAGTGCGACCTGTCGATTCGCAATAGATATTTTTCTCGGTAATTAATCCAGCGTTTGCTTAACGAACATACGGATCTGTTGTGAAATGGAAATGTAAAGAGTCGTCTTTTAACGTACATTTTATGGAAATTTATAACGATTCATTTATTCCTCACGCCTTCCCACAAGGGTCCCCGAAGGGCTAGGCAGAGGTGTATTGGTAGTACCCACACACCCACTTTTCGCCAGAGATATATTTTAGGTGCCAACGTGACAGATGGCGTGAGAGTCCATCGCCGTTACTCAAGCACGACTACACATACGGCCTTTGAATTGATTCTCAGACGTATGCAGGTTTCCTCTCGTTGTTTGCCTTCACCGTAAAGCTCTGGTGTGGCTAATCACTGTACTTAAGTTTAGAAAAACTCAATATTTGTGTCGCAAGCAACTACGCGAACCACTCGGCGACCACAGCTAATTATTAAAATTATTTTTATGTCGATGAATATCCTAAAATTTAACCAACAAAGACGAAAATTTTACTTTTTACTTGGAAGTCTATTGGCCCGTGTAACCTAGCAATAAATGTGATTTGACGTTGCCATCAAAGTAACAAAATGGATTTAATGAATCTTTCTCGGAAAATGTTTCTTTTGATTAATCACTTGACAGTGAAGGTAATGAAACTTCGCAATCGAGAAAGGCCTACGTCATCGTGTCTTTACTTGCTAATTATATCTATGTACAGATGACATAAAAAAATATTTAATAAACAATCGCTCATTTAGTCTTCGGCGCCGGCGTTACATGACAGAACTCGATCGCACTTCCATGGTGATCATCACCATAAAAGATACAAATTGAATACCTTGCATCACAGAAAATGAGATCGCACTGACAAAGCGCTTTTAAAATCCTTTGAATAATTTTAATTAACCAAAAAGCCTTGTCTCAAATCTTGAGATTCTTGCGGTTTTCCTGCTTACGTTCCCGTTTTAAGTCGCGTTTGTTTGTTTTTGATTTATGTGCAAGGGTTTGGTATTTATTATTATAGCTACAAATTAAGTAGCTACATATTTATTGTGAAGATTACACTGTCATCCAATAGATTTATATACGTATACTAGCTCTACCGCCCAACTTCGCTTGTGTGGAAATAAATTATATAAACTCCAGAAATACCATTACAGCGCCATCTACCACACAAATATACAAACAAAATTACACCCAAATCAGTCCAGACGGTCCATTGGTACGCTTTAGGAGCAGTACGGTGACAAACATGTGTACAGAAGAATTATATATATTAATAATTTATTAAAAACTGCTAACATAATGTAGGATGACGTAAAAACAGGTATGTCTAGAGAGAACTGGCTGTCTAATTTATCTGCCTACTCCGCTAAGTACTCGGCGTGATACAGTACATATGTGCACCATGTTGAAAAAGTATTATTAGAAATTAAAAAGTCACGCTTCGGGCTATAATACCACAAAGTATTGACAATTTTCAATAATTTTCAATATTTCCTAAGTAAGTTTAGAAGTTCGCTAGGGGTGGTTGCTAAACTTAGCGATTCATGTAGTAAACCACGCTCCAACTAGATCAAATAGATCGGACACTCAAGGATGAAAACTTCAAGAGCCACCAGTGAGAATGTCTGAAGAGATTGATGTACTTGGATGAGAAGTCTGTTAGTCGAGAGAGAACTGGCGCTTTACTCGCCTCCTGCCTACCCAGTGAGGATTTCGGTCGAATGAAGTACAAACCTTACCCAAAAGTCTTGATTTTGACACACCTTCCAAATATAGAGCGGCGGCGTAGTTTAACCAAACGAAATCTAGAAATATTTAGTTGCAAATATTTCGTGCGCGATTCTACATTTTCTCTTTTCCGTGTTTGAGCAATTCCGTCTGAAATACGAGGTCATTGTTGGTGGCACCGTCGGCGTTGGAGACTGAAGAGGGGGCGTGGGGGGGCACGGCCAACACTAGTGGAAGGAGGTACCAACCCATTACTGTAGTAGGCGAGAAAGAAATAGGACGCTTCTGTCGAGTTCAGTTTAAGTAATTGTGTTTCATCCATTATTTCTTATTTCAAATGTTATTGATGTTATTTTTAGCATTTCTCATAGATAATAATGTCGCAATTTCTACAACCGACTAAATTCGCTTTTTTAGTTGTGTAAAGCTAGTGTCGCTTCCATTGTGTTCCGTTGTTTTCAAGTTTCTTTGGTTTGCTTTAATTTTTTTTTGTATTGATCAATTGTATGATTTGAGTCAATATGTCAATAGAACTAGTCCTTTAATTAAAAAAACAAAAATAACAAGTGTGAGTAAAAATAAAAAGTCGTATTTGAGAGTAAGGTTTTTTGAAGTTCAATTCTTCTTCAAAGTATAGGTACCTACGTGTCTTTGATTCACAAGTTAATCTTTGTCTAAAGCTTAGGATGGTACATAAGCATAAACGTGTTGTACTCACATAAATCGCTCGTTGTACTATTATAATATGTATATTATAGGAAAATATACCTTTGTGTAAAAACCCGCAGAACACATAATGGTATAATGTAAGGTTACCTTGAATAAAAGTTCAAAGAGCTCACGCAACTGTCCTGAGGTAATTAAACCTTGGACCCTTTCATTTGGCACAGCTACAGGGAATACAGTTGCTCCACAAAAGATATTTAATATACTTTGAACGGTATTTGACCACCCTTTTGTGAAGTTAAATAAAAACCCAAATTTAATTCAGGTGTATTTGTGAGGAGAGCCTTGATGAATATTTTGGGTTCCTTTTATGGGACCATTAGACGAAGTCAATGAGTATATTCATTACGGTTTAAAATAAAGTATATCTAAAAAGACGAATACAAATATATTGTTCAGGTCAGAGACACATCTTCACACATAAGAGTTTTCGTCGATCATTTAATTAGGTGCCAACGTGATAGATGGCGAGTTCTTCGCCGTTCGTCAAGCTCGACTGTATATAATTCTACGTCTTCGAATTTATTTTCGAACATATGCAGATTTCCTCTTAATGTTTATCTTTATCGCAAAGCTCGTGTGATTCAGCACTATAATTTTTTTTAAAATCTTACACCAGGAATTTGAACTAGCAATCACTGCATTGCAGGCGACAATTCAAACCACTCAGCCACCAAAGCTCATAATTCTAACATATGTATCTTTCACAAAATCCAAACATATCACCCTGTAAGATCAAATGTTGAATCTCTTTAAAAGTAAACAGATTTCGCTTCGAGCTTCGAGTAAAATCGATACAGTACACAATGCGAGAAAACAATACACTCATAGCAGAAACAACAATAGAACCTTCGTTACAGACGCGGAAATGGTAGGCGCTTATTAAGATCCAATTGTACAGGAACATAAGTCTATTATTTCCGTTGGTGTTGTAATTAATGTTAACAAAAAGATACTCTCGGTACTGCAGGTGCTCCTAGCAAGGATTAGATTACCCACTGGATCCTGCACTTTGTTTTCTCCTTACACAAAAACGTAACGAGAAATTTTGCACAAAAGGACTACGTACTGGATACTAGGTGGTTTATTTATTATTGTGCTAGTGTTACGACCTGATTTTCTGAAACGGATTCAAATGACGATGGTCTCTACCGATGAGGTTATGCACAGTGATATATTCAACCACGATGAAGGATGATATCATGAGAAAACCTGAAAAAGTTGGAAAATAAATTCTAAGGCGTATGTGAAATCTTAAACAATGCCTGTCATAGGGACAATAGAAGATTCGATATCTATCTGTCTGGCACCTAATATACATATCATCAGCTGTGAGTGGATGTTAATGCAAATCTGCCTCCCGGGATAAGAAAGCTGGTTAAAATTACGCTCAGCGAATCAGCATTGCCATACAACGTGGTTATAGTTTATTCGGAAATTGAGGGACCATTAAAAAAATGTTATTATGTATCATATTAAGTATATACTGTAATACAAGACTATGCATTACATAGCCTTTCTTAAATATGTTCATTTGTAAGTAGATATATTAATAAAAACTGGTTGAAATTCAACAGATAATTATTAACCACATTAACCATCCAGACAAAGTTAACTTAATTGAGCAAACGTTTCTAAAATACATAATCCTCTGTTTTACGATTTGAAGTAAATATTTACATACACAAAGCCATATTGAAAGTCAAGCACAACAATCGAAGTTAAATCAAGGCGATTGGAGTTTTCATATAATATCTTTGAAATTGCTGCTATTTGAATATTGTCCACAGTATCGAGGGCAAAGTAAGAATGTCACTGTCTATGTTCCTTCCACTCCAATGGAGAAGGCGAAATGAAACGTACCGTACTTTTGCTCTTTGTGCTTAGTCAGATACAGAGATCCATCGTTATAGGGTTTGCACAGAAACGTTAATTCTTTTGCTAAAATTATACTTTGGATGTTTTGTTTGGAAATCCCGGGCACAATTCATACATATATTTTTTTCAAATGATTTCAGAAAATCACGTAAGTAACAAATTGCTAGAACAAAGTTTGTACCTGACAATAACGTAACAAAAAAAAAAATATTCCTATTTATACATTGTTACTTATAAAAGCGGCAAATAACAAGGAATTGTTTCCTATTAGTATTTTTGATCCTCGATCTATTTTCTACTAAAACCTCTCCTAGTGAGGTTGGATTTTCTTCGACCTTATGGCTATTCGATTGAGTTTACGCAAGTTGAGAAGCAAGTTAGGCTACTTTTTGCCTTCTCCTCGACCCTTTCGAGGTTCGATAAAATGAGGTTGACTTAAGATAGTGGCGGTCGAGGTTTTAATACTGCTGCAATAATATATTTTTAATTTTTCTATGACACATTCTTACTATTTCATTAATACAAATTTTCATATTTAATAGTATCTTCGTGTCACCAAAAATAAGTCAGAGGCAAGTACAAGATGTAATAACAACTTGTACACACTTGCCCAGATATGTATTTGAGTGTCAAGGTAACAGAATAAGAGTCTGTAGCCATCTCTCTAATTTATATAATCAATCATTAATAAACACTACCTCGTTCACGTATACTTTAAGCCGATTCTCATTTAGACGTCACATAATCGGGTTGAAAGCATAGACTAGATACGAACGTCATTATACCATCGATAAACCTAAGGTTGGTTCTGTCCGGATTAAGCCGGTCACGCGTCAATAATATGCAGACAGAAAGCCGGATTTGACTGATACCAAGTAAAATAGACCTACTAATTGCAACCATATATCGATATAAATGAAATTATTTATCTTCACACCTTCCCACACAAGTCGTCGAAGGAGAGGTAATAACACCCTCTTCTCGCCATATATTTGGGTGCCAACTGGACAGATGGCTAGTCTCTGGGCTTTAATTTAATCCATTGTGATAAATAAATATGAAACTGAAATAATGGTGCAAATTAACTTATTTGTATCTTATTATATACCATACTATATATTTCATTTATATTGTTATATCGATCGAACGCTCAAGGACGGGAACGTCAAGAGTAGTACTCGAAACCGACGAGCATGTATGAAGAGACTGATGAATGTGGACGAAGCGAAAGAGGTATGTAAGTCTAGAGAGAACTGGCGCTCTAAACTCTTTGCCTCTTATTATATTTTACCAACTTTTAGTTTTGCATAAAACCTTATTTTTTTACAGTGTTACAGTAGTATGCAACTTGTACCTACGCAATTTATACATTAAGAATCCAAACTTCTAAGAAATATGTAATTTCCACGTCGTCGGTAACTATTTATAAGAGCTCAAAATAAAACGGGCGTTGTAGTTAATCAAGTTTTGTTTACATAAGTCTTAATACCCCAGCTATTTACAAGTTTCTCTTAAGCAGTAATATACACGTTGTATGTCATATTATGTACGTATATCATATTGATGATTTAATTTGATTTGATTGACTCGAAACCGACGAGCATGTATGAAGAGACTGATGAATGTGGACGAAGCGAAAGAGGTATGTAAGTCTAGAGAGAACTGGCGCTCTATACTCTCTGCCTACCTCGTTAGGGACTTGGCGTGATGATATGTATGTATGTATGTATGTATCATATTGATTTTTGACAATATTGTCTGGACGGGCAGTCAGAGTCGTCAACATTGCAATTTGACAAGCCTGACTATATGTAAAAAATACAGTTTCTTAGTTCTATTTTATTATTAATATGTGTTCATGAGTGTTTGAGCTTGAACTTTGGGTGCACCGACTTATTAAAAAATAATGGACGGAAATCAAAGTAATCTAAAAATATATAATAAGCCAAGTGAAGCAAAAGTTAAAAGAGAAAAACATATTCTGACTGACAGTCGGCAAAGCGAACTATTGACGTCGCTTGAAAATGTCTATAAGATTATTTTTCACTTGGTTAGAAACGGAGTTTCCGTATAAAGGTTTCGATTTATCTCATTTTGGTACGGTGGCGGAACTATAGCTTTATCAACGGAGCGTATCTTACGCAGGTGTCGAACGAAAAGGTTTGACTTTCTTCGTTTCCGAACTTAAGGTACTATTCACAACTTTGTTCGGCGTCGTTCCTATCGATTTTAGATTAAGGAACTTGGAAAGCCTGTAAAAACATTCGGTAATAAATTTCCTTACTTGATGTACCAAATACAGCCTGTTCTGAAGTTGTAAAGTTAAAAGTAATGATCGCGGCATTCGCCACATTGTTGCTGTAACTGTGTTTTTTATAAATTGAGTCTTCGCGGACAAGGAACAATAAATTATTCAAAGCATAAGCTCAATCCCCTTTATTACAAAAGATGGTTAAAGCCAAGACTTATGTAAGCTCAAATTTAAAAAATGTTCGTCTCTTTTACTGTCACTTCTTTGAAAGAGACAGAACTATTACTGAGCCAGAATATTCTTTTAGACCTCAGACGTAACAGCAGGGAGTTTAATTTTGGGTACGTCTGGTGTCACAAGTCTTAATAACATTATTAAACTTTATAATAAATATTGAAGCCGCGGTGGCCGAGCCGTTCGAGTAGTTCCTGCGACACAAATATCGCTAGTTCGAATCCCGACTGTACCAATGAGTTTTTCTGAACTTAGGTATGGTGATTAGTCACACCACGCGCCTTCTAATGACAAAAAGCGATATAGACCTCTCGTCACATCCATGTAATTATTGGGTTAACTTTCTTATTTGCATAATAGGTAGCATCTGTAGAACTAAGGCACAAGAACCAAGGCTGTATGAAATAAGATACAAACGATTTCATCGTCTACCAGCAGTACGTAGATTTCAGGCCTTACCATGACCTGCATTCTCGAATAATGATGGCGTCGTTATTCGAGCACTTAAGGTTCTATAACATAAGGTCGTATTTTTTGTAATGGAAAATGTATTTCCATAGTAATATTTTATACATTATTATGGTTGATATGAAAAAAAATTTTAGAAGGGAATTTTGGATTCGGGTGTCGTGATTTAAAGAGAAGAATGCTAATGCTTAGTTGCAATCTACCTTTCCCTTTCCGAATATATTGTATGACAGCGAATGTATATACATAGTGGAATATTTATATGTATGTATATACATACTTGTATAGTATAGAAGAATATAGCATTATATCTACCCAATACTTTCGCCTGTATATAAAATTATATTAAAGGATTTATTAAGTCATTTGGCCTTACTTAAGGTCATATTAAATTTATAGGGGTTCTGTTTTTCGAATCTCTGTTTAACTACGGTACCCTAAATCAACAGTGCCGGAACTGACCCGACGCGAGCACGTCAGCGCCACCCAACAAATCTATTGAGGATTCTGCTTGATTGCGCCGGCGGAACCTATGTCTATCCACAGATGGACTTCTTCAAAGTGTTGCTTATTTATTGACAGTAAGAAAATAAAATACTGATAATTATGACTTAGTTATATCTTTTATTCGAAAAAATGATGATTTACCGTTAAAATTATACAATTATAAGTATACTGTTTGTGGAGTTCACACATTTCCCGTTCCACGACACGTTATTGTCTATTAACCAACAATACAGAGGAAACATAAATTATCGACACCTTAATTATTAATATAAGAGCCGTGGTGGCCGAGTGGTTCGAGCAGTTGCCTGCGACGCAAAGGTCGCAAGTTCGAATCCCGCCTGTACCAATGAGTTTTTCTGAACTTAAGTACAGTGATTAGTCACACCACGAGCTTTACGGTGAAGGAAAACATCGTGAGGAAACCTGCATACGTCTGAGAAGAAATTCAAAGGCGTATGTATAGTCGTGCTTGAGTAACGGCGATGGACTCGCCATCTGTCACGTTGGCACCTAATATACCTCTGGCGGAAAGTGGGTGTGTGGGTATTACCTATACACCTCTGCCTACCCCTTCGGGGACCCTTGTGGGAAGGCGTGAGGATGTATTATATTATTATTATATTATAATTATTAATATATTATAATACCTACATCTGTCCGCAAGGGACACGGCATGATGGTATCACTATTGCGTTATCAGTATCGCAATATTATTTATCAGTCTAAGATTAACCGACTCAAAATGACAATGATGTCAGACAGTGATACTTCTGCATTGGTATAATGAAAATAGGCGCAGAAAACAATTAGAAAAAACAATGTAATCCGTACCCAATAATAGGGAGCTTGAACACACTTCATATTTACCAAAAGTATGTGTTTTCAATGAAATATGGTTGTGCGAACATAGGAACAAAGTAAATCGGATTGAGTTACCAACAAACGTAACTGAGTTTTACTTTATCGTGCAGCAAAAACTTAGAAATTTGGCAAAGAACTTGAGCAAACTTTTAATAATTACGGAGACGTTCCGTATACCTTTACATTAAGGTGATTGGTCGAATATTGCGCAGAGCCCGACCTAAATCTTTACCTACTGCTGAGTTCTATCTTGGAAATTTGACAGAAGTACAGTTGAAGAATCAATACCGCGTTACTATAACGTAGATTGGATTAATTAAACATTCAAGGATGAGAAAGTAAGGCTTCCATAACTGAAGAATGCTCGAAACCAGTGGCCATAGCATACAAGCATCAAATTTGCCATACAAATCTCATGCCTCTTCATACTCTTTATGCTCGCTTGTTTAGAGTACTCTAGACGTTCCAACCTTGGATGCTTGATCAATTTTATCTTGGTAGTGAAAGGTAGGTAGTATGAACATTCCTATCTTCATACTTACAATCACCGCCTTCTAAATTCAAATTGGTAAATTATTTTCATTGAAAAAGTAGCTTCGGCGTCAGCATAAGAACGACTAATTTTGTTTTTGTCTACGTAAACGTTACTTGTAAGTTTACACTCTGACAACAACACTAAATGGGAGCAGTGTTATTGGGCCGCATTCTTCTGTAAGATAGTGTTACAGTTGCCTCGGAATGGGGCAGTTCTCAAAACCTAATTCCGAACGGGATCCTACATGGCTTAGGCTCGTTTAGCATTATTATAATTATATAGAAGATGTGGATGATAGATGTGGTGGAGGGTATTTTGACTATAATCGAAATAAAGAGAGAAAAACATCTACTAAACCGTATAGTTGCACCACAAGCCAAACTTAAGACATAATTGTTTCAAATACATAAATCTGGAAATCAATATGAATCAAAGAGAAGGCGTTCATGTCGGGAACTTTCTCTCTTTATTGCCCCGCCCCATTAACGGCGCGATAGGTACCAATAAAGAGAACCCTCATAATAAACTGTGAGCTGGTGTTATGAATAGAAACAAAAATCTCTGTGCTAACTACACGAAGGCAAAAATACGTATACAAATGAGTGTTCCTTCACTGTTCATTTCCTTTCTTTTGTGATGGTTCACGGTAGTTTCTCCGCTTTTTGAATAGGGACATACGTGAGCGAACAGTTGTCACGGGTCTTAGCGTGTTTTTGTGGCACTTCAGTTTTCAAACACGCCTCTGTTTGATTAGTATCGTTGTTCTTACATCAATTGGTAGCGGTAACCCTAAGTATCGTTGAAATAATTTTAACACTAGCTCGATGCTATCGGAGCAAGTACGTAAGTATACTTGTATCTACAAACTGGATCTGAGAATAACCTATTGTAATTAGTGTACGAAATCCAAATCATCAATGAAGAAGGTAAATTAAAAGGAATTAAGAAATAAACCATGTTATAACGATCCAATCAAAATGCGCGTTTAAATTAAGTATACAGTGTTATTTGTTAGCTTTATTGTTGTCAAAAAGATGTAGATTAAAATTCTAATAATATATAAAGAATACTAATTAAACAATAAATTTAAAGACTAGCTATACATATATAGTTCTGTTACATAAAAGGCGATAAACTCGCCATCTGTCACTTTGGCACTTAAAATATATCGCCGGTGAAAAGTGGGTGTGTGGGTGCTACTACTACTACACCTGTGCCTACTTCAGGGTGCCTACCCATTCGGGGACTCCTGTGGGAAAGCGTGAAGATAAATACAATACTGTACTGACTGACAGCATTTTAAGAACTTTAGGCTCTAATCATTCATCATTTAAAAAGCAACACTACCGATAACGTTGACAAGAGGCTGATTGTTGTAAATAGACTAAGCAAACCTTCGTTTCCCTATACTTGACAACGAACAACGACATCATTTATAAGCTACTTATAGAGGAGGAGATATACATAAGTTGTTACCGGCTATTTTAAGTTAAGTCTTAAATTTCGAAGACTGAAGTACAAATATTTATATATTTAAGCAACAAATAATATTATAGATAAAACCAGCCATTTGGAATAGAGAGATCAAAGGCCACTTGATTATCCGACCTATTTATTAAGAAATGGTAATTTTACAAGAGAGATTTAGCTCTAATATGTTTAATCAGATGAATAACAAATAATGGTTACGTTAAGACACAAACGTTTTTGGAAACCTCTAAACAAGGACTAACTCTCATATATTATATGAGGCCAATTCCAAGCGTCTATTATAGTTGCGCATAAAAATGAGAAAATGACATGAAAGTCGATAAATTTGGTCAATAGCCATTATACGAGGTTGTCGGGGTGTAAAAATATGGAAGTGTGGGGGGACTTCGCAGCTCTTTGATTTAGGGCTGGTGTGATGCCATGGCAACAAAACAATGGAAGGGACGTATGTATATGGAAATACAAAACTGCTTACGCAATTAAATTATTTCGAAATTTTTTTTGGCACGATGTTATATCATCGTCTATACTACATATTAATGCTATTAGTTATAGGTATAAAAGGTAAATCAAGAAAATAGGCGCTTCAGCGCTTTGGACATCCCTATGTATCGCGAAAGCCAAAACTTATTCAATGTCACAAAAATTAAATTCGCAGGGCATTGAGCTGTACAGATTCTTCTGTGGTTTTGCAGCCAATTAACATTTAACTATAATTTATCATTATATATTTATAGAATATAATGTATATGCATATTGATGGTACGTACTTGTGAACAACCATTGCTACGTTTTAGGTACATATTAGAGGCCTTATTTTCGCAAATTCTTCTACAGATATTTTTTTTCTTTGAAACTATCGCTTAACGTATCTAAATATGTATATGTTAGTTTATGACGATTAATAACTGCTCCTTGTTCTCCTCACGTTTAATAGAAAACATAAAACAACTAAAACAATTAGAATTTTATGTTTTTCAATCACATCGAGTGCTTCACGAAATGGACACAGAGAGAGGAGCGCCAGTTCTCTAAAGGAAGTAAGAAGATTTCTTACTGATCATATATATTATACATAAGCATATATAACGTTGGATTCCTCGCCGGCGAGGCTCGACGCGAATAAGCCGTAATGTTCCCCCCCGACCCCCGCCGCAAACGCCGGCCCGCGCCTAGTCAGACGCGCAAATCCCGCCCCCAAATAATATTTAAATAAAATTACCAGTCCAGCCCAGCTCCCTTGCACGCGATCCAGCAACGCCC